>CAUYWW010000208.1:575200-923200 GCA_963576845.1 Megachile leachella
GCACTATTAGCCATATTTTCCTTTTATTATCGCTAGAACTATAATAATTATACTTATTACTCCCAATATTATCAATATAACATGCATTATTACCCATATAATGCAGTTATTATCGCTAGAACTGTAATAATTATACTTATTACCTATATTATTATCAATATAACATGCATTATTACCCATATTATGCAGTTATTATCGCTAGAACTATAATAAATATACGTATTACTTTTATTATCGTCAATATAACATGCATTATTACCCATAATATGCAGTTATTATCGATAGAACTGTAATAAATATACTTATTACTATTATTATTATCAATATAACATGCACTATTAGCCATATTTTACTATTATTATCGCTAGAACTGTAATAATTATACTTATTACTCCCAATATTATCAATATAACATGCATTATTACCCATATAATGCAGTTATTATCGCTAGAACTGTAATAATTATACTTATTACTTATATTATTCTCAATATAACATGCATTATTACCCATATTATGCAGTTATAATCGCTAGAACTATAATAAATATACTTACTACTTTCATTATCATCAATATAACATGCATTATTACCCATATTATGCAGTTATTATCGATAGAACTGTAATAAATATAATTATTACTATTATTATTATCAATATAACATGCACTATTAGCCATATTTTACTATTATTATCGCTAGAACTATAATAATTATACTTATTACTCCCGATATTATCAATATAACATGCATTATTACCCACATAATGCAGTTATTATCGCTAGAACTGTAATAATTATACTTCTCACTTATATTATTATCAATATAACATGCATTATTACGCATATAATGCAGTTATTATCGAGAGAAGTATAATAAATATACTAATTACTTTTATTATTATAAATATAACAGGCACTCTTAGCCATATTTTACTAGTATTATCGCTAGAACTGTAATAATTATACTTATTACTCCCGATATTATCAATATAACATCCATTATTACCCATATAATGCAGTTATTATCGCTAGAACTATAATAATTATACATATTACTCCCGATATTATCAATATAACATGCATTATTACGCATATAATGCAGTTATTATCGCAAGAACTGTAATAATTATACTTATTACTTATATTATTATCAATATAACATGCATTATTGCCCATATTATGCAGTTATTATCGCTAGAACTATAATAAATATACTTACTACTTTTATTATCATTAATATAACATGCATTATTACCCATATTATGCAGTTATTATCGATAGAACTATAATAAATATACTTATTACTTTTATTATTATCAATATAACATGCACTATTAGCCATACTTTTCTATTATTATCGCTAGAACTATTATAATTATACTTATTACTTATATTATTAGCAATATAACGTGCATTATTACCCATATTATGCAGTTATTATCGCTAGAACTATAATAAATATACGTATTACTTTTATTATCATCAATATAACATGCATTATTACCCATATTATGCAGTTATTATCGATAGAACTGTAATAAATATACTTATTACTATTATTATTATCAATATAACATGCACTATTAGCCATATTTTACTATTATTATCGCTAGAACTATAATAATTATACTTATTACTCCCAATATTATCAATATAACATGCATTATTACCCATATAATGCAGTTATTATCGCTAGAACTGTAATAATTATACTTATTACCTACATTATTATCAATATAACATGCATTATTACCCATATTATGCAGTTATTATCGCTAGAACTATAATAAATATACGTATTACTTTTATTATCATCAATATAACATGCATTATTACCCATATTATGCAGTTATTATCGATAGAACTGTAATAAATATACTTATTACTATTATTATTATCAATATAACATGCACTATTAGCCATATTTTACTATTATTATCGCTAGAACTATAATAATTATACTTATTACTCCCGATATTATCAATATAACATGCATTATTACCCATATAATGCAGTTATTATCGCTAGAACTGTAATAATTATACATATTACTACCGATATTATCAATATAACATGCATTATTACGCATATAATGCAGTTATTATCGCAAGAACTGTAATAATTATACTTACTACTTATATTATTATCAATATAACATGCATTATTACCCATATTATGCAGTTATTATCGCTAGAACTATAATAAATATACGTATTACTTTTATTATCATCAATATAACATGCATTATTACCCATATTATGCAGTTATTATCGATAGAACTATAATAAATATACTAATTACTTTTATTATTATCAATATAACATGCACTATTAGCCATGTTTTACTATTATTATCGCTAGAACTATAATAATTACACTTATTACTCCCGATATTATCAATATAACATGCATTATTACCCATATAATGCAGTTATTATCGCTAGAACTGTAATAATTATACTTATTACTTATATTATTAGCAATATAACGTGCATTATTACCCATTTTATGCAGTTATTATTGATAGAACTATAATAAATATACTTATTACTTATATTATGATCAATATAACATGCATTATTACCCATATTATGCAGTTATAATCGATAGAACTATAATAAATATACTTATTACTTATATTATTATCAATATAACATGCATTATTACCCATATTATGCAGTTATTATTGATAGAACTATAATAAATATACTTATTGCTTTTATTATTATCAATATAACATGCATTATTACCCATATTATGCAGTTATTATCGATAGAACTGTAATAAGTATACTTATTACTTTTATTATTATCAATATAACATGCACTATTAGCCACATTTTACTATTATTATCGCTAGAACTATAATAATTATACATATTACTCCCGATATTATCAATATAACATGCATTATTACGCATATAATGCAGTTATTATCGCAAGAACTGTAATAATTATACTTATTACTTATATTATTATCAATATAACATGCATTATTGCCCATATTATGCAGTTATTATCGCTAGAACTATAATAAATATACTTACTACTTTTATTATCATTAATATAACATGCATTATTACCCATATTATGCAGTTATTATCGATAGAACTATAATAAATATACTTATTACTTTTATTATTATCAATATAACATGCACTATTAGCCATACTTTTCTATTATTATCGCTAGAACTATTATAATTATACTTATTACTTATATTATTAGCAATATAACGTGCATTATTACCCATATTATGCAGTTATTATCGCTAGAACTATAATAAATATACGTATTACTTTTATTATCATCAATATAACATGCATTATTACCCATATTATGCAGTTATTATCGATAGAACTGTAATAAATATACTTATTACTATTATTATTATCAATATAACATGCACTATTAGCCATATTTTACTATTATTATCGCTAGAACTATAATAATTATACTTATTACTCCCAATATTATCAATATAACATGCATTATTACCCATATAATGCAGTTATTATCGCTAGAACTGTAATAATTATACTTATTACCTACATTATTATCAATATAACATGCATTATTACCCATATTATGCAGTTATTATCGCTAGAACTATAATAAATATACGTATTACTTTTATTATCATCAATATAACATGCATTATTACCCATATTATGCAGTTATTATCGATAGAACTGTAATAAATATACTTATTACTATTATTATTATCAATATAACATGCACTATTAGCCATATTTTACTATTATTATCGCTAGAACTATAATAATTATACTTATTACTCCCGATATTATCAATATAACATGCATTATTACCCATATAATGCAGTTATTATCGCTAGAACTGTAATAATTATACATATTACTACCGATATTATCAATATAACATGCATTATTACGCATATAATGCAGTTATTATCGCAAGAACTGTAATAATTATACTTACTACTTATATTATTATCAATATAACATGCATTATTACCCATATTATGCAGTTATTATCGCTAGAACTATAATAAATATACGTATTACTTTTATTATCATCAATATAACATGCATTATTACCCATATTATGCAGTTATTATCGATAGAACTATAATAAATATACTAATTACTTTTATTATTATCAATATAACATGCACTATTAGCCATGTTTTACTATTATTATCGCTAGAACTATAATAATTACACTTATTACTCCCGATATTATCAATATAACATGCATTATTACCCATATAATGCAGTTATTATCGCTAGAACTGTAATAATTATACTTATTACTTATATTATTAGCAATATAACGTGCATTATTACCCATTTTATGCAGTTATTATTGATAGAACTATAATAAATATACTTATTACTTATATTATGATCAATATAACATGCATTATTACCCATATTATGCAGTTATAATCGATAGAACTATAATAAATATACTTATTACTTATATTATTATCAATATAACATGCATTATTACCCATATTATGCAGTTATTATTGATAGAACTATAATAAATATACTTATTGCTTTTATTATTATCAATATAACATGCATTATTACCCATATTATGCAGTTATTATCGATAGAACTGTAATAAGTATACTTATTACTTTTATTATTATCAATATAACATGCACTATTAGCCACATTTTACTATTATTATCGCTAGAACTATAATAATTACACTTATTACTCCCAATATTATCAATATAACATGCATTATTACCCATATAATGCAGTTATTATCGCTAGAACTGTAATAATTGTACTTATTACTTATATTATTATCAATATAACATGCATTATTACGCATATTATGCAGTTATAATCGCTAGAACTATAATAAATATACTAAGTACTTTTATTATCATCAATATAACATGCATTATTACTCATATTATGCAGTTATTATCGATAGAACTATAATAAATATACTTATTACTTTTATTATTATCAATATAACATGCATTATTACCCATATTATGCAGTTATTATTGATAGAACTATAATAAATATACTTATTGCTTTTATTATTATCAATATAACATGCATTATTACCCATATTATGCAGTTATAATCGAGAGAACTGTAATAATTATACTTATTACTTATATTATCATCAATATAACATGCATTATTACCCATATTATGCAGTTATTATCGCTAGAACTGTAATAATTATACTTATTACTTATATTATTAGCAATATAACGTGCATTATTACCCATATTATGCAGTTATAATCGCTAGAACTATAATAAATATACTTAGTACGTTTATTATCATCAATATACCATGCATTATTACCCATATTATGCAGTTATTATCGATAGAGGTATAATAAATATACTTATTATTTTTATTGTTATCAATATAACAGGCACTCTTAGCCATATTTTACTATTATTATCGCTAGAACTATAATAATTATACTTATTACTCCCGATATTATCAATATAGCATGCATTATTACCCATACAATGCTGTTATTATCGCTAGAACTGTAATAATTATACTGATTACTTATATTATTATCAATATAACATGCATTATTACCCACATAATGCAGTTATTATCGACAGAGGTATAATAAATATACTTATTACTTATATTATTAGCAATATAACGTGCATTATTACCCATATTATGCAGTTATTATCGATAGAACTATAATAAATATACCTACTACTTTTATTATCATTAATATAACATGCATTATTACCCATATTATGCAGTTATTATCGATAGAACTATAATAAATATACTTATTGCTTTTATTATTATCAATATAACATGCATTATTACCCATATTATGCAGTTATTATCGATAGAACTGTAATAAGTATACTTATTACTTTTATTATTATCAATATAACATGCACTATTAGCCACATTTTACTATTATTATCGCTAGAACTATAATAATTATACATATTACTCCCGATATTATCAATATAACATGCATTATTACGCATATAATGCAGTTATTATCGCAAGAACTGTAATAATTATACTTATTACTTATATTATTATCAATATAACATGCATTATTGCCCATATTATGCAGTTATTATCGCTAGAACTATAATAAATATACTTACTACTTTTATTATCATTAATATAACATGCATTATTACCCATATTATGCAGTTATTATCGATAGAACTATAATAAATATACTTATTACTTTTATTATTATCAATATAACATGCACTATTAGCCATACTTTTCTATTATTATCGCTAGAACTATTATAATTATACTTATTACTTATATTATTAGCAATATAACGTGCATTATTACCCATATTATGCAGTTATTATCGCTAGAACTATAATAAATATACGTATTACTTTTATTATCATCAATATAACATGCATTATTACCCATATTATGCAGTTATTATCGATAGAACTGTAATAAATATACTTATTACTATTATTATTATCAATATAACATGCACTATTAGCCATATTTTACTATTATTATCGCTAGAACTATAATAATTATACTTATTACTCCCAATATTATCAATATAACATGCATTATTACCCATATAATGCAGTTATTATCGCTAGAACTGTAATAATTATACTTATTACCTACATTATTATCAATATAACATGCATTATTACCCATATTATGCAGTTATTATCGCTAGAACTATAATAAATATACGTATTACTTTTATTATCATCAATATAACATGCATTATTACCCATATTATGCAGTTATTATCGATAGAACTGTAATAAATATACTTATTACTATTATTATTATCAATATAACATGCACTATTAGCCATATTTTACTATTATTATCGCTAGAACTATAATAATTATACTTATTACTCCCGATATTATCAATATAACATGCATTATTACCCATATAATGCAGTTATTATCGCTAGAACTGTAATAATTATACATATTACTACCGATATTATCAATATAACATGCATTATTACGCATATAATGCAGTTATTATCGCAAGAACTGTAATAATTATACTTACTACTTATATTATTATCAATATAACATGCATTATTACCCATATTATGCAGTTATTATCGCTAGAACTATAATAAATATACGTATTACTTTTATTATCATCAATATAACATGCATTATTACCCATATTATGCAGTTATTATCGATAGAACTATAATAAATATACTAATTACTTTTATTATTATCAATATAACATGCACTATTAGCCATGTTTTACTATTATTATCGCTAGAACTATAATAATTACACTTATTACTCCCGATATTATCAATATAACATGCATTATTACCCATATAATGCAGTTATTATCGCTAGAACTGTAATAATTATACTTATTACTTATATTATTAGCAATATAACGTGCATTATTACCCATTTTATGCAGTTATTATTGATAGAACTATAATAAATATACTTATTACTTATATTATGATCAATATAACATGCATTATTACCCATATTATGCAGTTATAATCGATAGAACTATAATAAATATACTTATTACTTATATTATTATCAATATAACATGCATTATTACCCATATTATGCAGTTATTATTGATAGAACTATAATAAATATACTTATTGCTTTTATTATTATCAATATAACATGCATTTATTACCCATATTATGCAGTTATTATCGATAGAACTGTAATAAGTATACTTATTACTTTTATTATTATCAATATAACATGCACTATTAGCCACATTTTACTATTATTATCGCTAGAACTATAATAATTACACTTATTACTCCCAATATTATCAATATAACATGCATTATTACCCATATAATGCAGTTATTATCGCTAGAACTGTAATAATTGTACTTATTACTTATATTATTATCAATATAACATGCATTATTACGCATATTATGCAGTTATAATCGCTAGAACTATAATAAATATACTAAGTACTTTTATTATCATCAATATAACATGCATTATTACTCATATTATGCAGTTATTATCGATAGAACTATAATAAATATACTTATTACTTTTATTATTATCAATATAACATGCATTATTACCCATATTATGCAGTTATTATTGATAGAACTATAATAAATATACTTATTGCTTTTATTATTATCAATATAACATGCATTATTACCCATATTATGCAGTTATAATCGAGAGAACTGTAATAATTATACTTATTACTTATATTATCATCAATATAACATGCATTATTACCCATATTATGCAGTTATTATCGCTAGAACTGTAATAATTATACTTATTACTTATATTATTAGCAATATAACGTGCATTATTACCCATATTATGCAGTTATAATCGCTAGAACTATAATAAATATACTTAGTACGTTTATTATCATCAATATACCATGCATTATTACCCATATTATGCAGTTATTATCGATAGAGGTATAATAAATATACTTATTATTTTTATTGTTATCAATATAACAGGCACTCTTAGCCATATTTTACTATTATTATCGCTAGAACTATAATAATTATACTTATTACTCCCGATATTATCAATATAGCATGCATTATTACCCATACAATGCTGTTATTATCGCTAGAACTGTAATAATTATACTGATTACTTATATTATTATCAATATAACATGCATTATTACCCACATAATGCAGTTATTATCGACAGAGGTATAATAAATATACTTATTACTTATATTATTAGCAATATAACGTGCATTATTACCCATATTATGCAGTTATTATCGATAGAACTATAATAAATATACCTACTACTTTTATTATCATCAATATAACATGCATTATTACCCATATTATGCAGTTATAATCGATAGAACTATAATAAATATACTTATTACTTATATTATTATCAATATAACATGCACTATTAGCCATATTATACTATTATTATCGCTAGAACTATAATCATTATACTTATTACTCCCGATATTATCAATACAGCATGCATTATTACCCATATAATGCAGATATTATCGCTAGAATTGTAATAATTATACTTATTACTTATATTATTAGCTATATAACGTACATTATTACCCATATAGTGCAGTTATTATCGCTAGAACTGTAATAATTATACTTATTACTTATATTATTATCAATATAACAGGCATTATTACCCATATTATGCAGTTATTATCGCTAGAACTATAATAAATATACGTATTACTTTTATTATCATCAATATAACATGCATTATTACCCATATTATGCAGTTATTACCGATAGAACTTTAATAAATATACTTATTACTTTTATTATTATCAATATAACATGCATTATTACCCATATTATGCAGTTTTTATCGATAGAACTATAATAAATATACTTATTACTTTTATTATTCTCAATATAACATGCATTATTACCCATATTATGCAGTTATAATCGCTAGAACTATAATGAATATACTTACTACTTATATTGTTATCAATATAACATGCATTATGACCCATATTATGCAGTTTTTATCGGTAGAACTATAATAAATATACTTATTACTTATATTGCTAGCAATATAACGTGCATTATTACCCATATAATGCAGTGATTATCGCTAGAACTGTAATAATTATACTTATTACTTTTATTATCATCAATATAACATGCATTATTACCCATATTATGCAGTTATTATCGACAGAGGTATAATAAATATACTTATTACTTTTATTGTTATCAGTATAACAGGCACTCTTAGCCATATTTTACTATTATTATCGCTAGAACTATAATAATTATACTTATTATTCCCAATATTA
Source organism: Megachile leachella (assembly GCA_963576845.1). Taxonomy (NCBI): domain Eukaryota; kingdom Metazoa; phylum Arthropoda; class Insecta; order Hymenoptera; family Megachilidae; genus Megachile; species Megachile leachella. The sequence goes on from CAUYWW010000208.1 coordinate 584,984, forward strand.
CCAATATAACATGCATTATTACCCATATAATGCAGTTATTATCGCTAGAACTGTAATAATTATACTTATTACTTATATTATTATCAATATAACATGCATTATTACCCATATTATGCAGTTATTATAGCTAGAACTATAATAAATGTACGTATTACTTTTATTATCATCAATATAACATGCATTTTTACCCATATAATGGAGTTATTATCGCTAGAATTGTAATAATTATACTTATTACTTATATTATTATCAATATAACATGCATTATTACCCATATTATGCAGTTATAATCGATAGAACTATAATAAATATACTTAGTACGTTTATTATCATCAATATAACATGCATTATTACCCATATTATGCAGTTATTGTCGATAGAACTTTAATAAATATACTTATTACTTTTATTATTATCAATATAACATGCATTATTACCCATATTATGCAGTTTTTATCGATAGAACTATAATAAATATACTTATTACTTCTTTATTCTCAATATAACATGCATTATTACCCATATTATGCAGTTATAATCGCTAGAACTATAATAAATATACTTACTACTTTCATTATCATCAATATAACATGCATTATTACCCATATTATGCAGTTATTATCGATAGAACTATAATAAATATACTTATTACTTTTATTATTATCAATACAACATGCACTATTAGCCATACTTTACTATTATAATCGCTAGAACTATTATAATTATACTTATTACTTATATTATTATCAATATAACATGCATTATTACCCATATTATGCAGTTATTATCGCTAGAACTATAATAAATATACGTATTACTTTTATTATCATCAATATAACATGCATTATTACCCATATTATGCAGTTATTATCGATAGAACTGTAATAAATATACTTATTACTATTATTATTATCAATATAACATGCACTATTAGCCATATTTTACTATTATTATCGCTAGAACTATAATAATTATACTTATTACTCCCGATATTATCAATATAACATGCATTATTACCCATATAATGCAGTTATTATCGCTAGAACTGTAATAATTATACATATTACTACCGATATTATCAATATAACATGCATTATTACGCATATAATGCAGTTATTATCGCAAGAACTGTAATAATTATACTTACTACTTATATTATTATCAATATAACATGCATTATTACCCATATTATGCAGTTATTATCGCTAGAACTATAATAAATATACGTATTACTTTTATTATCATCAATATAACATGCATTATTACCCATATTATGCAGTTATTATCGATAGAACTATAATAAATATACTAATTACTTTTATTATTATCAATATAACATGCACTATTAGCCATGTTTTACTATTATTATCGCTAGAACTATAATAATTACACTTATTACTCCCGATATTATCAATATAACATGCATTATTACCCATATAATGCAGTTATTATCGCTAGAACTGTAATAATTATACTTATTACTTATATTATTAGCAATATAACGTGCATTATTACCCATTTTATGCAGTTATTATTGATAGAACTATAATAAATATACTTATTACTTATATTATTATCAATATAACATGCATTATTGCCCATATTATGCAGTTATTATCGCTAGAACTATAATAAATATACTTACTACTTTTATTATCATTAATATAACATGCATTATTACCCATATTATGCAGTTATTATCGATAGAACTATAATAAATATACTTATTACTTTTATTATTATCAATATAACATGCACTATTAGCCATACTTTTCTATTATTATCGCTAGAACTATAATAATTATACTTATTACTTATATTATTAGCAATATAACGTGCATTATTACCCATATCATGCAGTTATTATCGCTAGAACTATAATAAATATACGTATTACTTTTATTATCATCAATATAACATGCATTATTACCCATATTATGCAGTTATTATCGATAGAACTGTAATAAATATACTTATTACTATTATTATTATCAATATAACATGCACTATTAGCCATATTTTACTATTATTATCGCTAGAACTATAATAATTATACTTATTACTCCCAATATTATCAATATAACATGCATTATTACCCATATAATGCAGTTATTATCGCTAGAACTGTAATAATTATACTTATTACTTATATTATTCTCAATATAACATGCATTATTACCCATATTATGCAGTTATAATCGCTAGAACTATAATAAATATACTTACTACTTTCATTATCATCAATATAACATGCATTATTACCCATATTATGCAGTTATTATCGATAGAACTATAATAAATATACTTATTACTTTTATTATTATCAATACAACATGCACTATTAGCCATACTTTACTATTATTATCGCTAGAACTATTATAATTATACTTATTACTTATATTATTATCAATATAACATGCATTATTACCCATATTATGCAGTTATTATCGCTAGAACTATAATAAATATACGTATTACTTTTATTATCATCAATATAACATGCATTATTACCCATATTATGCAGTTATTATCGATAGAACTGTAATAAATATACTTATTACTATTATTATTATCAATATAACATGCACTATTAGCCATATTTTACTATTATTATCGCTAGAACTATAATAATTATACTTATTACTCCCGATATTATCAATATAACATGCATTATTACCCATATAATGCAGTTATTATCGCTAGAACTGTAATAATTATACATATTACTACCGATATTATCAATATAACATGCATTATTACGCATATAATGCAGTTATTATCGCAAGAACTGTAATAATTATACTTACTACTTATATTATTATCAATATAACATGCATTATTACCCATATTATGCAGTTATTATCGCTAGAACTATAATAAATATACGTATTACTTTTATTATCATCAATATAACATGCATTATTACCCATATTATGCAGTTATTATCGATAGAACTATAATAAATATACTTATTACTTTTATTGTTATCAATATAACAGGCACTCTTAGCCATATTTTACTATTATTATCGCTAGAACTATAATAATTATACTTATTACTCCCGATATTATCAATATAGCATGCATTATTACCCATACAATGCTGTTATTATCGCTAGAACTGTAATAATTATACTGATTACTTATATTATTATCAATATAACATGCATTATTACCCACATAATGCAGTTATTATCGACAGAGGTATAATAAATATACTTATTACTTATATTATTAGCAATATAACGTGCATTATTACCCATATTATGCAGTTATTATCGATAGAACTATAATAAATATACCTACTACTTTTATTATCATCAATATAACATGCATTATTACCCATATTATGCAGTTATAATCGATAGAACTATAATAAATATACTTATTACTTATATTATTATCAATATAACATGCACTATTAGCCATATTATACTATTATTATCGCTAGAACTATAATCATTATACTTATTACTCCCGATATTATCAATACAGCATGCATTATTACCCATATAATGCAGATATTATCGCTAGAATTGTAATAATTATACTTATTACTTATATTATTAGCTATATAACGTACATTATTACCCATATAGTGCAGTTATTATCGCTAGAACTGTAATAATTATACTTATTACTTATATTATTATCAATATAACAGGCATTATTACCCATATTATGCAGTTATTATCGCTAGAACTATAATAAATATACGTATTACTTTTATTATCATCAATATAACATGCATTATTACCCATATTATGCAGTTATTACCGATAGAACTTTAATAAATATACTTATTACTTTTATTATTATCAATATAACATGCATTATTACCCATATTATGCAGTTTTTATCGATAGAACTATAATAAATATACTTATTACTTTTATTATTCTCAATATAACATGCATTATTACCCATATTATGCAGTTATAATCGCTAGAACTATAATGAATATACTTACTACTTATATTGTTATCAATATAACATGCATTATGACCCATATTATGCAGTTTTTATCGGTAGAACTATAATAAATATACTTATTACTTATATTGCTAGCAATATAACGTGCATTATTACCCATATAATGCAGTGATTATCGCTAGAACTGTAATAATTATACTTATTACTTTTATTATCATCAATATAACATGCATTATTACCCATATTATGCAGTTATTATCGACAGAGGTATAATAAATATACTTATTACTTTTATTGTTATCAGTATAACAGGCACTCTTAGCCATATTTTACTATTATTATCGCTAGAACTATAATAATTATACTTATTATTCCCAATATTACCAATATAACATGCATTATTACCCATATAATGCAGTTATTATCGCTAGAACTGTAATAATTATACTTATTACTTATATTATTATCAATATAACATGCATTATTACCCATATTATGCAGTTATTATAGCTAGAACTATAATAAATGTACGTATTACTTTTATTATCATCAATATAACATGCATTTTTACCCATATAATGGAGTTATTATCGCTAGAATTGTAATAATTATACTTATTACTTATATTATTATCAATATAACATGCATTATTACCCATATTATGCAGTTATAATCGATAGAACTATAATAAATATACTTAGTACGTTTATTATCATCAATATAACATGCATTATTACCCATATTATGCAGTTATTGTCGATAGAACTTTAATAAATATACTTATTACTTTTATTATTATCAATATAACATGCATTATTACCCATATTATGCAGTTTTTATCGATAGAACTATAATAAATATACTTATTACTTCTTTATTCTCAATATAACATGCATTATTACCCATATTATGCAGTTATAATCGCTAGAACTATAATAAATATACTTACTACTTTCATTATCATCAATATAACATGCATTATTACCCATATTATGCAGTTATTATCGATAGAACTATAATAAATATACTTATTACTTTTATTATTATCAATACAACATGCACTATTAGCCATACTTTACTATTATAATCGCTAGAACTATTATAATTATACTTATTACTTATATTATTATCAATATAACATGCATTATTACCCATATTATGCAGTTATTATCGCTAGAACTATAATAAATATACGTATTACTTTTATTATCATCAATATAACATGCATTATTACCCATATTATGCAGTTATTATCGATAGAACTGTAATAAATATACTTATTACTATTATTATTATCAATATAACATGCACTATTAGCCATATTTTACTATTATTATCGCTAGAACTATAATAATTATACTTATTACTCCCGATATTATCAATATAACATGCATTATTACCCATATAATGCAGTTATTATCGCTAGAACTGTAATAATTATACATATTACTACCGATATTATCAATATAACATGCATTATTACGCATATAATGCAGTTATTATCGCAAGAACTGTAATAATTATACTTACTACTTATATTATTATCAATATAACATGCATTATTACCCATATTATGCAGTTATTATCGCTAGAACTATAATAAATATACGTATTACTTTTATTATCATCAATATAACATGCATTATTACCCATATTATGCAGTTATTATCGATAGAACTATAATAAATATACTAATTACTTTTATTATTATCAATATAACATGCACTATTAGCCATGTTTTACTATTATTATCGCTAGAACTATAATAATTACACTTATTACTCCCGATATTATCAATATAACATGCATTATTACCCATATAATGCAGTTATTATCGCTAGAACTGTAATAATTATACTTATTACTTATATTATTAGCAATATAACGTGCATTATTACCCATTTTATGCAGTTATTATTGATAGAACTATAATAAATATACTTATTACTTATATTATTATCAATATAACATGCATTATTGCCCATATTATGCAGTTATTATCGCTAGAACTATAATAAATATACTTACTACTTTTATTATCATTAATATAACATGCATTATTACCCATATTATGCAGTTATTATCGATAGAACTATAATAAATATACTTATTACTTTTATTATTATCAATATAACATGCACTATTAGCCATACTTTTCTATTATTATCGCTAGAACTATAATAATTATACTTATTACTTATATTATTAGCAATATAACGTGCATTATTACCCATATTATGCAGTTATTATCGCTAGAACTATAATAAATATACGTATTACTTTTATTATCATCAATATAACATGCATTATTACCCATATTATGCAGTTATTATCGATAGAACTGTAATAAATATACTTATTACTATTATTATTATCAATATAACATGCACTATTAGCCATATTTTACTATTATTATCGCTAGAACTATAATAATTATACTTATTACTCCCAATATTATCAATATAACATGCATTATTACCCATATAATGCAGTTATTATCGCTAGAACTGTAATAATTATACTTATTACTTATATTATTCTCAATATAACATGCATTATTACCCATATTATGCAGTTATAATCGCTAGAACTATAATAAATATACTTACTACTTTCATTATCATCAATATAACATGCATTATTACCCATATTATGCAGTTATTATCGATAGAACTATAATAAATATACTTATTACTTTTATTATTATCAATACAACATGCACGATTAGCCATACTTTACTATTATTATCGCTAGAACTATTATAATTATACTTATTACTTATATTATTATCAATATAACATGCATTATTACCCATATTATGCAGTTATTATCGCTAGAACTATAATAAATATACGTATTACTTTTATTATCATCAATATAACATGCATTATTACCCATATTATGCAGTTATTATCGATAGAACTGTAATAAATATACTTATTACTATTATTATTATCAATATAACATGCACTATTAGCCATATTTTACTATTATTATCGCTAGAACTATAATAATTATACTTATTACTCCCGATATTATCAATATAACATGCATTATTACCCATATAATGCAGTTATTATCGCTAGAACTGTAATAATTATACATATTACTACCGATATTATCAATATAACATGCATTATTACGCATATAATGCAGTTATTATCGCAAGAACTGTAATAATTATACTTACTACTTATATTATTATCAATATAACATGCATTATTACCCATATTATGCAGTTATTATCGCTAGAACTATAATAAATATACGTATTACTTTTATTATCATCAATATAACATGCATTATTACCCATATTATGCAGTTATTATCGATAGAACTATAATAAATATACTAATTACTTTTATTATTATCAATATAACATGCACTATTAGCCATGTTTTACTATTATTATCGCTAGAACTATAATAATTACACTTATTACTCCCGATATTATCAATATAACATGCATTATTACCCATATAATGCAGTTATTATCGCTAGAACTGTAATAATTATACTTATTACTTATATTATTAGCAATATAACGTGCATTATTACCCATTTTATGCAGTTATTATTGATAGAACTATAATAAATATACTTATTACTTTTATTATTATCAATATAACATGCATTATTACCTATATTACGCAGTTATTATCGCTATAACTATAATGAATATACTTACTACTCCCGATATTATCAATATAACATCCATTATTACCCATATAATGCAGTTATTATCGCTAGAACTGTAATAATTATACTTATTACTCCCGATATTATCAATATAACATCCATTATTACCCATATAATGCAGTTATTATCGCTAGAACTGTAATAATTATACTTATTACTCCCGATATTATCAATATAACATGCATTATTACGCATATAATGCAGTTATTATCGCTAGAACTGCAATAATTATAATTATTACTTATATTATTCTCAATATGACATGCATTATTACCCATATTATGCAGTTATAATCGCTAGAGCTATAATAAATATACCTACTACTTTTATTATCATCAATATAACATGCATTATTACGCATATTATGCAGTTATTATCGATAGAACTATAACAAATATACTTACTACTCTTATTATTATCAATATAACATGCACTATTAGCCATATTTTACTATTATTATCGCCAGAACTATAATAATTATACTTATTACTCCCAATATTATCAATATAACATGCATTATTACCCATATAATGCAGTTATTATCGCTAGAACTGTAATAATTATACTTATTACTCATATTATCATCAATATAACATGCATTATTACCCATATTATGCAGTTACTATCGATAGAACTATAATAAATATACGTATTACTTATATTATCATCAATATAACATGCATTATTACCCATATTATGCAGTTATTATCGATAGAACTGTAATAAATATACTTATTAATTTTATTATTATCAATATAACATGCACTATTAGCCATATTTTACTATTATTATCGCTAGAACTATAATAATTATACTTATTACTCCCAATATTATCAATATAACATGCATTATTACCCATATAATGCAGTTATTATCGCTAGAACTGTAATAATTATACTTATTACTTATATTATTATCAATATAACATGCATTATTACGCATATTATGCAGTTATAATCGCTAGAACTATAATAAATATACATAGTACGTTTATTATCATCAATATAACATGCATTATTACCCATATTATGCAGTTATTATCGATAGAACTGTAATAAATATACTTATTACTTTTATTATTATCAATATAACATGCACTATTAGCCATATTTTACTATTATTATCGCTAGAACTATAATAATTATACTTATTACTCCCAATATTCTCAATATAACATGCATTATTACCCATATAATGCAGTTATTATCGCTAGAACTGTAATAATTATACTTATTACTTATATTATTATCAATATAACATGCATTATTACGCATATTATGCAGTTATAATCGCTAGAACTATAATAAAGATACTTAGTACTTTTATTATCATCAATATAACATGCATTATTACCCATATTATGCAGTTATTATCGCTAGAACTATAATAAATATACGTATTACTTTTATTATCATCAATATAACATGCATTATTACTCATATTATGCAGTTATTATCGATAGAACTGTAATAAATTTACTTATTACTATTATTATTATCAATATAACATGCACTATTAGCCATATTTTACTATTATTATCGCTAGGACTATAATAATTATACTTATTACTCCCAATATTATCAATATAACATGCATTATTACCCATATAATGCAGTTATTATCGCTAGAACTGTAATAATTATACTTATTACCTATATTATTATCAATATAACATGCATTATTACCCATATTATGCAGTTATTATCGCTAGAACTATAATAAATATACGTATTACTTTTATTATCATCAATATAACATGCATTATTACCATATTATGCAGTTATTATCGATAGAACTGTAATAAATATACTTATTACTATTATTATTATCAATATAACATGCACTATTAGCCATATTTTACTATTATTATCGCTAGAACTATAATAATTATACTTATTACTCCCGATATTATCAATATAACATGCATTATTACCCATATAATGCAGTTATTATCGCTAGAACTGTAATAATTATACATATTACTACCGATATTATCAATATAACATGCATTATTACGCATATAATGCAGTTATTATCGCAAGAACTGTAATAATTATACTTATTACTTATATTATTATCAATATAACATGCATTATTACCCATATTATGCAGTTATTATCGCTAGAACTATAATAAATATACGTATTACTTTTATTATCATCAATATAACATGCATTATTACCCATATTATGCAGTTATTATCGATAGAACTATAATAAATATACTAATTACTTTTATTATTATCAATATAACATGCACTATTAGCCATATTTTACTATTATTATCGCTAGAACTATAATAATTACACTTATTACTCCCGATATTATCAATATAACATGCATTATTACCCATATAATGCAGTTATTATCGCTAGAACTGTAATAATTATACTTATTACTTATATTATTAGCAATATAACGTGCATTATTACCCATTTTATGCAATTATTATCGCTAGAACTGTAATAATTATACTTATTACCTTTATTATCATCAATATAACATGCATTATTACCCATATTATGCAGTTATTATCGATAGAACTGTAATAAGTATACTTATTACTTTTATTATTATCAATATAACATGCACTATTAGCCATATTTTACTATTATTATCGCTAGAACTATAATAATTACACTTATTACTCCCAATATTATCAATATAACATGCATTATTACCCATATAATGCAGTTATTATCGCTAGAACTGTAATAATTGTACTTATTACTTATATTATTATCAATATAACATGCATTATTACGCATATTATGCAGTTATAATCGCTAGAACTATAATAAATATACTAAGTACTTTTATTATCATCAATATAACATGCATTATTACTGATATTATGCAGTTATTATCGATAGAACTATAATAAATATACTTATTACTTTTATTATTATCAATATAACATGCATTATTACCCATATTATGCAGTTATTATTGATAGAACTATAATAAATATACTTATTGCTTTTATTATTATCAATATAACATGCATTATTACCCATATTATGCAGTTATAATCGAGAGAACTGTAATAATTATACTTATTACTTATATTATCATCAATATAACATGCATTATTACCCATATTATGCAGTTATTATCGCTAGAACTGTAATAATTATACTTATTACTTATATTATTAGCAATATAACGTGCATTATTACCCATATTATGCAGTTATAATCGCTAGAACTATAATAAATATACTTAGTACGTTTATTATCATCAATATAACATGCATTATTACCCATATTATGCAGTTATTATCGATAGAGGTATAATAAATATACTTATTACTTTTATTGTTATCAATATAACAGGCACTCTTAGCCATATTTTACTATTATTATCGCTAGAACTATAATAATTATACTTATTACTCCCGATATTATCAATATAGCATGCATTATTACCCATACAATGCTGTTATTATCGCTAGAACTGTAATAATTATACTGATTACTTATATTATTATCAATATAACATGCATTATTACCCACATAATGCAGTTATTATCGACAGAGGTATAATAAATATACTTATTACTTATATTATTAGCAATATAACGTGCATTATTACCCATATTATGCAGTTATTATCGATAGAACTATAATAAATATACCTACTACTTTTATTATCATCAATATAACATGCATTATTACCCATATTATGCAGTTATAATCGATAGAACTATAATAAATATACTTATTACTTATATTATTATCAATATAACATGCACTATTAGCCATATTATACTATTATTATCGCTAGAACTATAATCATTATACTTATTACTCCCGATATTATCAATACAGCATGCATTATTACCCATATAATGCAGATATTATCGCTAGAATTGTAATAATTATACTTATTACTTATATTATTAGCTATATAACGTACATTATTACCCATATAGTGCAGTTATTATCGCTAGAACTGTAATAATTATACTTATTACTTATATTATTATCAATATAACAGGCATTATTACCCATATTATGCAGTTATTATCGCTAGAACTATAATAAATATACGTATTACTTTTATTATCATCAATATAACATGCATTATTACCCATATTATGCAGTTATTACCGATAGAACTTTAATAAATATACTTATTACTTTTATTATTATCAATATAACATGCATTATTACCCATATTATGCAGTTTTTATCGATAGAACTATAATAAATATACTTATTACTTTTATTATTCTCAATATAACATGCATTATTACCCATATTATGCAGTTATAATCGCTAGAACTATAATGAATATACTTACTACTTATATTGTTATCAATATAACATGCATTATGACCCATATTATGCAGTTTTTATCGGTAGAACTATAATAAATATACTTATTACTTATATTGCTAGCAATATAACGTGCATTATTACCCATATAATGCAGTGATTATCGCTAGAACTGTAATAATTATACTTATTACTTATATTATTATCAATATAACATGCATTATTACCCATATTATGCAGTTATAATCGATAGAACTATAATAAATATACTTAGTACGTTTATTATCATCAATATAACATGCATTATTACCCATATTATGCAGTTATTGTCGATAGAACTGTAATAAATATACTTATTACTTTTATTATCATCAATATAACATGCATTATTACCCATATTATGCAGTTATTATCGATAGAACTGTAATAAATATACTTATTACTTTTATTATTATCAATATAACATGCACTATTAGCCATATTTTACTATTATTATCGCTAGAACTATAATAATTATACTTATTACTCCCAATATTATCAACATAACATGCATTATTACCCATATAATGCAGTTATTATCGCTAGAACTGTAATAATTATACTTATTACTTATATTATTATCAATATAACATGCATTATTACGCATATTATGCAGTTATAATCGCTAGAACTATAATAAATATACTTAGTACTTTTATTATCATCAATATAACATGCATTATTACCCATATTATGCAGTTATTATCGATAGAACTGTAATAAATATACTTATTACTTTTATTATTATCAATATAACATGCATTATTACCCATATTATGCAGTTATTATTGATAGAACTATAATAAATATACTTATTGCTTTTATTATTATCAATATAACATGCATTATTACCCATATTATGCAGTTATAATCGAGAGAACTGTAATAATTATACTTATTACTTATATTATCATCAATATAACATGCATTATTACCCATATTATGCAGTTATTATCGCTAGAACTGTAATAATTATACTTATTACTTTTATTATTATCAATATAACATGCATTATTACCGATATTATGCAGTTATTATTGATAGAACTATAATAAATATACTTATTGCTTTTATTATTATCAATATAACATGCATTATTACCCATATTATGCAGTTATAATCGAGAGAACTGTAATAATTATACTTATTACTTATATTATCATCAATATAACATGCATTATTACCCATATTATGCAGTTATTATCGCTAGAACTGTAATAATTATACTTATTACTTATATTATTAGCAATATAACGTGCATTATTACCCATATTATGCAGTTATAATCGCTAGAACTATAATAAATATACTTAGTACGTTTATTATCATCAATATAACATGCATTATTACCCATATTATGCAGTTATTATCGATAGAGGTATAATAAATATACTTATTACTTTTATTGTTATCAGTATAACAGGCACTCTTAGCCATATTTTACTATTATTATCGCTAGAACTATAATAATTATACTTATTACTCCCGATATTATCAATATAGCATGCATTATTACCCATATAATGCTGTTATTATCGCTAGAACTGTAATAATTATACTGATTACTTATATTATTATCAATATAACATGCATTATTACCCATATAATGCAGTTATTATCGACAGAGGTATAATAAATATACTTATTACTTATATTATTAGCAATATAACGTGCATTATTACCCATATTATGCAGTTATAATCGATAGAACTATAATAAATATACTTATTACTTATATTATTATCAATATAACATGCACTATTAGACATATTATACTATTATTATCGCTAGAACTATAATAATTATACTTATTACTCCCGATATTATGAATACAGCATGCATTATTACCCATATAATGCAGATATTATCGCTAGAACTGTAATAATTATACTTATTACTTATATTATTAGCTATATAACGTACATTATTACCCATATAGTGCAGTTATTATCGCTAGAACTGTAATAATTATACTTATTACTTATATTATTATCAATATAACAGGCATTATTACCCATATTATGCAGTTATTATCGCTAGAACTATAATAAATATACGTATTACTTTTATTATCATAAATATAACATGCATTATTACCCATATTATGCAGTTATTATCGATAGAACTGTAATAAATATACTTATTACTTTTATTATTATCAATATAACATGCATTATTACCCATATTATGCAGTATTTATCGATAGAACTATAATAAATATACTTATTACTTTTATTATTCTCAATATAACATGCATTATTACCCATATTATGCAGTTATAATCGCTAGAACTATAATGAATATACTTACTACTTATATTATTATCAATATAACATGCATTATGACTCATATTATGCAGTTTTTATCGGTAGAACTATAATAAATATACTTATTACTTATATTGCTAGCAATATAACGTGCATTATTACCCATATAATGCAGTGATTATCGCTAGAACTGTAATAATTATACTTATTACTTTTATTATCATCAATATAACATGCATTATTACCCATATTATGCAGTTATTATCGGTAGAACTGTAATAAATATACTTATTACTTTTATTATTATCAATATAACATGCACTATTAGCCATATTTTACTATTATTATCGCTAGAACTATAATAATTATACTTATTACTCCCAATATTATCAATATAACATGCATTATTACCCATATAATGCAGTTATTATCGCTAGAACTGTAATAATTATACTTATTTCTTATATTATTATGAATATAGCATGCATTATTGCGCATATTATGCAGTTATAATCGCTAGAACTATAATAAATATACTTAGTACGTTTATTATCATCAATATAACATGCATTATTACCCATATTATGCAGTTATTGTCGATAGAACTGTAATAAATATACTTATTACTTTTATTATTATCAATATAACATGCACTATTAGCCATATTTTACTATTATTATCGCTAGAACTATAATAATTATACTTATTACTCCCAATATTATCAATATAACATGCATTATTACCCATATAATGCAGTTATTATCGCTTGAACTGTAATAATTATACTTATTACTTATATTATTATCAATATAACATGCATTATTACGCATATTATGCAGTTATAATCGCTAGAACTATAATAAATATACTTAGTACTTTTATTATCATCAATATAACATGCATTATTACCCATATTATGCATTTATTATCGATAGAACTATAATAAATATACTTATTACTTTTATTATTATCAATATAACATGCATTATTACCCATATTATGCAGTTATTATTGATAGAACTATAATAAATATACTTATTGCTTTTATTATTATCAATATAACATGCATTATTACCCATATTATGCAGTTATAATCGAGAGAACTGTAATAATTATACTTATTACTTATATTATCATCAATATAACACGCATTATTACCCATATTATGCAGTTATTATCGCTAGAACTGCAATAATTATACTTATTACTTATATTATTAGCAATATAACGTGCATTATTACCCATATTATGCAGTTATAATCGCTAGAACTATAATAAATATACTTAGTACGTTTATTATCATCAATATAACATGCATTATTTCACATATTATGCAGTTATTATCGACAGAGGTATAATAAATATACTTATTACTTTTATTGTTATCAGTATAACAGGCACTCTTAGCCATATTTTACTATTATTATCGCTAGAACTATAATAATTATACTTATTATTCCCAATATTACCAATATAACATGCATTATTACCCATATAATGCAGTTATTATCGCTAGAACTGTAATAATTATACTTATTACTTATATTATTATCAATATAACATGCATTATTACCCATATTATGCAGTTATTATAGCTAGAACTATAATAAATGTACGTATTACTTTTATTATCATCAATATAACATGCATTTTTACCCATATAATGGAGTTATTATCGCTAGAACTGTAATAATTATACTTATTACTTATATTATTATCAATATAACATGCATTATTACCCATATAATGCAGTTATTATCGACAGAAGTATAATAAATATACTTATTACTTTTATTATTATCAATATAACATGCATTATTACCCATATTATGCAGTTATAATCGATAGAACTGTAATAAATATACTTATTACTTTTATTATTCGCAATATAACGTGCATTATTACCCATATTATGCAGTTATTATCGCTAGAACTGTGATAATTATACTTATTACTTATATTATTGTGAATATAACATGCATTATTACCTATATAATGCAGTTATTATCGACAGAGGTATAATAAATATACTTGTTACTTTTATTGTTATCAGTATAACAGGCACTCTTAGCCATATTTTACTAGTATTATCGCTAGAACTGTAATAATTATACTTATTACTCCCGATATTATCAATATAACATGCATTATTACCCATATAATGCAGTTATTATCGCTAGAACTCTAACAATTATACTTATTACTTATATTATTATCAATATAACATGCATTATTACCCATATAATGCAGTTATTATCGCTAGAACTGTAATAATTATACTTATTACTTATATTATTATCAATATAACAGGCATTATTACCCATATTATGCAGTTATTATCGCTAGAACTATAATAAATATACGTATTACTTTTATTATCATCAATATAACATGCATTATTACCCATATTATGCAGTTATTATCGATAGAACTTTAATAAATATACTTATTACTTTTATTATTATCAATATAACATGCATTATTACCCATATTATGCAGTATTTATCGATAGAACTATAATAAATATACTTATTACTTTTATTATTCTCAATATAACATGCATTATTACCCATATTATGCAGTTATAATCGCTAGAACTATAATGAATATACTTACTACTTATATTATTATCAATATAACATGCATTATGACTCATATTATGCAGTTTTTATCGGTAGAACTATAATAAATATACTTATTACTTATATTGCTAGCAATATAACGTGCATTATTACCCATATAATGCAGTGATTATCGCTAGAACTGTAATAATTATACTTATTACTTTTATTATCATCAATATAACATGCATTATTACCCATATTATGCAGTTATTATCGACAGAGGTATAATAAATATACTTATTACTTTTATTGTTATCAGTATAACAGGCACTCTTAGCCATATTTTACTATTATTATCGCTAGAACTATAATAATTATACTTATTATTCCCAATATTACCAATATAACATGCATTATTACCCATATAATGCAGTTATTATCGCTAGAACTGTAATAATTATATTTATTACTTATATTATTATCAATATAACATGCATTATTACCCATATTATGCAGTTATTATAGCTAGAACTATAATAAATGTACGTATTACTTTTATTATCATCAATATAACATGCATTTTTACCCATATAATGGAGTTATTATCGCTAGAACTGTAATAATTATACTTATTACTTATATTATTATCAATATAACATGCATTATTACCCATATTATGCAGTTATAATCGATAGAACTATAATAAATATACTTATTACTTTTATTATTCGCAATATAACGTGCATTATTACCCATATCATGCAGTTATTAACGCTAGAACTGTGATAATTATACTTATTACTTATATTATTATGAATATAACATGCATAATTACCCATATAATGCAGTTATTATCGACAGAGGTATAATAAATATACTTGTTACTTTTATTGTTATCAGTATGACAGGCACTCTTAGCCATATTTTACTAGTATTATCGCTAGAACTGTAATAATTATACTTATTACTCCCGATATTATCAATATAACATGCATTATTACCCATATAATGCAGTTATTATCGCTAGAACTCTAATAATTATACTTATTACTTATATTATTATCAATATAACATGCATTATTACGCATATTATGCAGTTATAATCGCTAGAACTATAATAAATATACTTAGTACGTTTATTATCATCAATATAACATGCATTATTACCCATATTATGCAGTTATTGTCGATAGAACTGTAATAAATATACTTATTACTTTTATTATCATCAATATAACATGCATTATTACCCATATTATGCAGTTATTATCGATAGAACTGTAATAAATATACTTATTACTTTTATTATTATCAATATAACATGCACTATTAGCCATATTTTACTATTATTATCGCTAGAACTATAATAATTATACTTATTACTCCCAATATTATCAACATAACATGCATTATTACCCATATAATGCAGTTATTATCGCTAGAACTGTAATAATTATACTTATTACTTATATTATTATCAATATAACATGCATTATTACGCATATTATGCAGTTATAATCGCTAGAACTATAATAAATATACTTAGTACTTTTATTATCATCAATATAACATGCATTATTACCCATATTATGCAGTTATTATCGATAGAACTATAATAAATATACTTATTACTTTTATTATTATCAATATAACATGCATTATTACCCATATTATGCAGTTATTATTGATAGAACTATAATAAATATACTTATTGCTTTTATTATTATCAATATAACATGCATTATTACCCATATTATGCAGTTATAATCGAGAGAACTGTAATAATTATACTTATTACTTATATTATCATCAATATAACATGCATTATTACCCATATTATGCAGTTATTATCGCTAGAACTGTAATAATTATACTTATTACTTATATTATTAGCAATATAACGTGCATTATTACCCATATTATGCAGTTATTATTGATAGAACTATAATAAATATACTTATTGCTTTTATTATTATCAATATAACATGCATTATTACCCATATTATGCAGTTATAATCGAGAGAACTGTAATAATTATACTTATTACTTATATTATCATCAATATAACACGCATTATTACCCATATTATGCAGTTATTATCGACAGAGGTATAATAAATATACTTATTACTTTTATTGCTATCAGTATAACAGGCACTCTTAGCCATATTTTACTATTATTATCGCTAGAACTATAATAATTATACTTATTATTCCCAATATTACCAATATAACATGCATTATTACGCATATTATGCAGTTATAATCGCTAGAACTATAATAAATATACTTAGTACTTTTATTATCATCAATATAACATGCATTATTACCCATTTTATGCAGTTATTATCGATAGAACTATAATAAATATACTTATTACTTTTATTATTATCAATATAACATGCATTATTACCCATATTATGCAGTTATTATTGATAGAACTATAATAAATATACTTATTGCTTTTATTATTATCAATATAACATGCATTATTACCCATATTATGCAGTTATAATCGAGAGAACTGTAATAATTATACTTATTACTTATATTATCATCAATATAACATGCATTATTACCCATATTATGCAGTTATTATCGCTAGAACTGTAATAATTATACTTATTACTTATATTATTAGCAATATAACGTGCATTATTACCCATATTATGCAGTTATTATCGATAGAAGTATAATAACTATACTTATTACTTTTATTATTATCAATATAACATGCACTCTTAGCCATATTTTACTAGTATTATCGTTAAAACTGTAATAATTATACTTATTACTCCCGATATTATCAATATAACATCCATTATTACCCATATAATGGAGTTATTATCGCTAGAACTGTAATAATTATACTTATTACTTATATTATTATCAATATAACATGCATTATTACGCATATTATGCAGTTATAATCGCTAGAACTATAATACTTAGTACGTTTATTATCATCAATATAACATGCATTATTACCCATATTATGCAGTTATTATCGATAGAACTGTAATAAATATACTTATTACTTTTATTATTATCAATATAACATGCACTATTAGCCATATTTTACTATTATTATCGCTAGAACTATAATAATTATACTTATTACTCCCAATATTCTCAATATAACATGCATTATTACCCATATAATGCAGTTATTATCGCTAGAACTGTAATAATTATACTTATTACTTATATTATTATCAATATAACATGCATTATTACGCATATTATGCAGTTATAATCGCTACAACTATAGTAAATATACTTAGTACTTTTATTATCATCAATATAACATGCATTATTACCCATATTATGCAGTTATTATCGATAGAACTATAATAAATATACTTATTACTTTTATTATTACCAATATAACATGCATTATTACCCATATTATGCAGTTATTATCGATAGAACTATAATAAATATACTTATTACGTTTATTATTATCAATATAACATGCACTATTAGCCATATTTTACAATTATTATCGCTAGAACTATAATAATTATACTTATTACTCCCAATTTTATCAATATAACATGCATTATTACCCATATAATGCAGTTATTATCGCTAGAACTGTAATAAATATACTTACTACTTTTATGATCATCAATATAACATGCATTATTACCCATATTATGCAGTTATTATCGATAGAACTATAATAAATATACTTATTACTTTTATTATTATCAATATAACATGCACTATTAGCCATATTTTACTATTGTTATCGCTAGAAGTATAATAATTATACTTATTACTTATATTATCATCAATATAACATGCATTATTACCCATATTATGCAGTTATTATCGATAGAACTATAATAAATATACGTATTACTTATATTATCATCAATATAACATGCATTATTACCCATATTATGCAGTTATTATCGATAGAACTGTAATAAATATACTTATTACTTTTATTATTATCAATATAACATGCACTATTAGCCATATTTTACTATTGTTATCGCTAGAACTATAATAAATATACTTATTACTTTTATTATCATCAATATAACATGCATTATTACCCATATAATGCAGTTATTATCGCTAGAACTGTAATAATTATACTTATTACTTATATTGTTATCAATACAACATGCATTATTACCCATATTATGCAGTTATTGTCGCTAGAACTGTAATAATTATACTTATTACTTATATTATTATCAATATAACATGCATTATTACCCATATTATGCAGTTATTATCGCTGGAACTATAATAAATATACGTATTACTTTTATTATCATCAATATAACATGCATTATTACCCATATTATGCAGTTATTATCGATAGAACTGTAATAAATATACTTATTACTATTATTTTTATCAATATAACATGCACTATTAGCCATATTTTACTATTATTATCGCTAGAACTATAATAATTATACCTATTACTCCCAATATTATCAATATAACATGCATTATTACCCATATAATGCAGTTATTATCGCTAGAACTGTAATAATTATACTTATTACTATTATTATTATCAATATAACATGCACTATTAGCCATATTTTACTATTATTATCGCTAGAACTATAATAATTATACTTATTACTCCCAATATTATCAATATAACATGCATTATTACCCATATAATGCAGTTATTATCGCTAGAACTGTAATAATTATACTTATTACTTATATTATTCTCAATATAACATGCATTATTACCCATATTATGCAGTTATAATCGCTAGAGCTATAATAAATATACTTACTACTTTCATTATCATCAATATAACATGCATTATTACCCATATTATGCAGTTATTATCGATAGAACTATAATAAATATACTTATTACTTTTAATATTATCAATATAACATGCACTATTAGCCATATTTTACTATTGTTATCGCTAGAACTATAATAATTATACTTATTACTTATATTGTCATCAATATAACATGCATTATTACCCATATTATGCAGTTATTATCGCTAGAACTGTGATAATTATACTTATTACTTATATTATTATCCATATAACATGCATTATTACCCACATTATGCAGTTATAATCGCTAGAACTATAATAAATATACTTATTACTTATATTATTATCAATATAACATGCATTATTACGCATATTATGCAGTTATAATCGCTAGAACTATAATAAATATACTTAGTACTTTTATTATCATCAATATAACATGCATTATTACCCATATTATGCAGTTATTATCGATAGAACTATAATAAATATACTTATTACTTTTATTATTATCAATATAACATGCATTATTACCCATATTATGCAGTTATTATTGATAGAAATATAATAAATATACTTATTGCTTTTATTATTATCAATATCACATGCATTATTACCCATATTATGCAGTTATAATCGAGAGAACTGTAATAATTATACTTATTACTTATATTATCATCAATATAACATGCATTATTACCCATATTATGCAGTTATAATCGCTAGAACTGTAATAATTATACTTAGTACGTTTATTATCATCAATATAACATGCATTATTACCCATATTATGCAGTTATTATCGATAGAGGTATAATAAATATACTTATTACTTTTATTGTTATCAGTATAACAGGCACTCTTAGCCATATTTTACTATTATTATCGCTAGAACTATAATAATTATACTTATTACTCCCGATATAATCAATATAGCATGCATTATTACCCATATAATACTGTTATTATCGCTAGAACTGTAATAATTATACTGATTACTTATATTATTATCAATATAACATGCATTATTACCCATATAATGCAGTTATTATCGACAGAGGTATAATAAATATACTTATTACTTTTATTATTATCAATATAACATGCATTATTACCCATATTATGCAGTTATAATCGAGAGAACTGTAATAATTATACTTATTACTTATATTATCATCAATATAACATGCATTATTACCCATATTATGCAGTTATAATCGCTAGAACTGTAATAATTATACTTAGTACGTTTATTATCATCAATATAACATGCATTATTACCCATATTATGCAGTTATTATCGATAGAGGTATAATAAATATACTTATTACTTTTATTGTTATCAGTATAACAGGCACTCTTAGCCATATTTTACTATTATTATCGCTAGAACTATAATAATTATACTTATTACTCCCGATATAATCAATATAGCATGCATTATTACCCATATAATACTGTTATTATCGCTAGAACTGTAATAATTATACTGATTACTTATATTATTATCAATATAACATGCATTATTACCCATATAATGCAGTTATTATCGACAGAGGTATAATAAATATACTTATTACTTTTATTATTCTCAATATAACATGCATTATTACCCATATTATGCAGTTATAATCGCTAGAACTATAATGAATATACTTACTACTTATATTATTATCAATATAACATGCATTATGACCCATATTATGCAGTTTTTATCGGTAGAACTATAATAAATATACTTATTACTTATATTGCTAGCAATATAACGTGCATTATTACTCATATAATGCAGTGATTATCGCTAGAACTGTAATAATTATACTTAGTACGTTTATTATCATCAATATAACATGCATTATTACCCATATTATGCAGTTATTGTCGATAGAACTGTAATAAATATACTTATTACTTTTATTATTATCAATATAACATGCACTATTAGCCATATTTTACTATTATTATCGCTAGAACTATAATAATTATACTTATTACTCCCAATATTATCAATATAACATGCATTATTACCCATATAATGCAGTTATTATCGCTTGAACTGTAATAATTATACTTATTACTTATATTATTCTCAATATAACGTGCATTATTACCCATATTATGCAGTTATTATCGACAGAAGTATAATAAATATACTTATTACTTTTATTATTATCAATATAACATGCATTATTACCCATATTATGCAGTTATAATCGATAGAACTATAATAAGTATACTTATTACTTTTATTATTCGCAATATAACGTGCATTATTACCCATATTATGCAGTTATTATCGCTAGAAATGTGATAATTATACTTATTACTTATATTATTATGAATATAACATGCATTATTACCCATATAATGCAGTTATTATCGACAGAGGTATAATAAATATACTTGTTACTTTTATTGTTATCAGTATAACAGGCACTCTTAGCCATATTTTACTAGTATTATTGCTAGAACTGTAATAATTATACTTATTACTCCCGATATTATCAATATAACATGCATTATTACCCATATGATGCAGTTATTATCGCTAGAACTCTAATAATTATACTTATTACTTATATTATTATCTATATAACATGCATTATTACGCATATTATGCAGTTATAATCGCTAGAACTATAATAAATATACTTAGTCCGTTTATTATCATCAATATAACATGCATTATCACCCATATTATGCAGTTATTGTCGATAGAACTGTAATAAATATACTTATTACTTTTATTATCATCAATATAACATGCATTATTACCCATATTATGCAGTTATTATCGATAGAACTGTAATAAATATACTTATTACTTTTATTATTATCAATATAACATGCACTATTAGGCATATTTTACTATTATTATCGCTAGAACTATAATAATTATACTTATTACTCCCAATATTATCAACATAACATGCATTATTACCCATATAATGCAGTTATTATCGCTAGAACTGTAATAATTATACTTATTACTTATATTATTATCAATATAACATGCATTATTACGCATATTATGCAGTTATAATCGCTAGAACTATAATAAATATACTTAGTACGTTTATTATCATCAATATAACATGCATTATTACCCATATTATGCAGTTATTGTCGATAGAACTGTAATAAATATACTTATTACTTTTATTATTATCAATATAACATGCACTATTAGCCATATTTTACTATTATTATCGCTAGAACTATAATAATTATACTTATTACTCCCAATATTATCAATATAACATGCATTATTGCCCATATAATGCAGTTATTATCGCTTGAACTGTAGTAAATATACTTAGTACTTTTATTATCATCAATATAACATGCATTATTACCCATATTATGCAGTTATTATCGATAGAACTATAATAAATATACTTATTACTTTTATTATTATCAATATAACATGCACTATTACCCATATTATGCAGTTTTTATCGATAGAACTATAATAAATATACTTATTACTTTTATTATTATCAATATAACATGCACTATTAGCCATATTTTACTATTATTATCGATAGAACTGTAATAAATATACTTTTTACTTTTATTATTATCAATATAACATGCATTATTACCCATATTTTGCAGTTATTATCGCTAGAACTGTAATAATTATACTTATTACTTATATTATTATCAATATAACATGCATTATTACCCATATTATGCAGTTATAATCGAGAGAACTGTAATAGTTATACTTATTACTTATATTATCATCAATATAACATGCATTATTACCCATATTACGCAGTTTTTATCGATAGAACTATAATAAATATACTTATTACTTTTATTATTATCAATATAACATGCACTATTAGTCATATTATACTATTATTATCGCTAGAACTATAATAATTATACTTATTACTCCCGATATTAGCAATGTAGCATGCATTATTACCCATATAATGCAGTTATTATCGCTAGAACTGTAATAATTATACTTATTACTTATATTATTATCAATATAACATGCATTATTACCCATATTATGCAGTTATAATCGAGAGAACTGTAATAATTATACTTATTACTTTTATTATCATCAATATAACATGCATTATTACCCATATTATGCAGTTATTATCGCTAGAACTGTAATAATTATACTTATTACTTATATTATTAGCAATATAACGTGCATTATTACCCATATAATGCAGTTATTATCGCTAGAACTATAATAAATATACGTATTACTTTTATTGTCATCAATATAACATGCATTATTACCCATATTATGCAGTTATTATCGATAGAACTGTAATAAATATACTTATTACTTTTATTATTATCAATATAACATGCATTATTACCCATATTATGCAGTTATAATTGCTAGAACTGTAATAAATATACTTACTACTTTTATTATCATCAATATAACATGCATTATTACCCATATTATGCAGTTATTATCGATAGAACTGTAATAAATATATTTATTACTTTTATTATTATTAATATAACATGCACTGTTAGCCATATTTTACTATTATTATCGCTAGAGCTATAATAATTATACATATTACTACCAATATTATCAATATAACATGCATTATTACACATATAATGCAGTTATTATCGCTAGAACTGTAATAAATATACTTATTACTTTTATTATTATCAATATAACATGCACTATTAGCCATATTTTACTATTATTATCGATAGAACTGTAATAAATATACTTTTTACTTTTATTATTATCAATATAACATGCATTATTACCCATATTTTGCAGTTATTATCGCTTGAACTGTAATAATTATACTTATTACTTATATTATTATCAATATAACATGCATTATTACCCATATTATGCAGTTATAATCGAGAGAACTGTAATAATTATACTTATTACTTATATTATCATCAATATAACATGCATTATTACCCATATAATGGAGTTATTATCGCTAGAACTGTAATAATTATACCTATTACTTCTATTATTATCAATATAACATGCATTATTACCCATATAATGCAGTTATTATCGACAGAAGTATAATAAATATACTTATTACTTTTATTATTATCAATATAACATGCATTATTACCCATATTATGCAGTTATTATCGACAGAAGTATAATAAATATACTTATTACTTTTATTATTATCAATATAACATGCATTATTACCCATATTATGCAGTTATAATCGATAGAACTATAATTAATATACTTATAACTTTTATTATTCGCAATATAACGTGCATTATTACCCATATTATGCAGTTATTATCGCTAGAACTGTGATAATTATACTTATTACTTATATTATTATGAATATAACATGCATTATTACCCATATAATGCAGTTATTATCGACAGAGGTATAATAAATATACTTGTTACTTTTATTGTTATCAGTATAACAGGCACTCTTAGCCATATTTTACTAGTATTATCGCTAGAACTGTAATAATTATACTTATTACTCCCGATATTATCAATATAACATGCATTATTACCCATATAATGCAGTTATTATCGCTAGAACTCTAACAATTATACTTATTACTTATATTATTATCAATATAACATGCATTATTACGCATATTATGCAGTTATAATCGCTAGAATTATAATAAATATACTTAGTACGTTTATTATCATCAATATAACATGCATTATCACCCATATTATGCAGTTATTGTCGATGGAACTGTAATAAATATACTTATTACTTTTATTATCATCAATATAACATGCATTATTACCCATATTATGCAGTTATTGTCGATAGAACTGTAATAAATATACTTATTACTTTTATTATTATCAATATAACATGCACTATTAGCCATATTTTACTATTATTATCGCTAGAACTATAATAATTATACTTATTACTCCCAATATTATCAATATAACATGCATTATTACCCATATAATGCAGTTATTATCGCTTGAACTGCAATAATTATACTTATTACTTACATTATTATCAATATAACATGCATTATTACGCATATTATGCAGTTATAATCGCTAGAACTATAATAAATATACTTAGTACTTTTATTATCATCAATATAACATGCATTATTACCCATATTATGCAGTTATTATCGATAGAACTATAAGAAATATACTTATTACTTTTATTATTATCAATATAACATGCATTATTACCCATATTATGCAGTTATTATTGATAGAACTATAATAAATATACTTATTGCGTTTATTATTATCAATATAACATGCATTATTACCCATATTATGCAGTTATAATCGAGAGAACTGTAATAATTATACTTATTACTTATATTATCATCAATATAACATGCATTATTACCCATATTATGCAGTTATTATCGCTAGAACTGTAATAATTATACTTATTACTTATATTATTAGCAATATAACGTGCATTATTACCCATATTATGCAGTTATTATCGATAGAAGTATAATAACTATACTTATTACTTTTATTATTATCAATATAACATGCACTCTTAGCCATATTTTACTAGTATTATCGTTAAAACTGTAATAATTATACTTATTACTCCCGATATTATCAATATAACATCCATTATTACCCATATAATGGAGTTATTATCGCTAGAACTGTAATAATTATACTTATTACTTATATTATTATCAATATAACATGCATTATTACGCATATTATGCAGTTATAATCGCTAGAACTATAATACTTAGTACGTTTATTATCATCAATATAACATGCATTATTACCCATATTATGCAGTTATTATCGATAGAACTGTAATAAATATACTTATTACTTTTATTATTATCAATATAACATGCACTATTAGCCATATTTTACTATTATTATCGCTAGAACTATAATAATTATACTTATTACTCCCAATATTCTCAATATAACATGCATTATTACCCATATAATGCAGTTATTATCGCTAGAACTGTAATAATTATACTTATTACTTATATTATTATCAATATAACATGCATTATTACGCATATTATGCAGTTATAATCGCTAGAACTATAATAAATATACTTAGTACTTTTATTATCATCAATATAACATGCATTATTACCCATATTATGCAGTTATTATCGATAGAACTATAATAAATATACTTATTACTTTTATTATTACCAATATAACATGCATTATTACCCATATTATGCAGTTATTATCGATAGAACTATAATAAATATACTTATTACGTTTATTATTATCAATATAACATGCACTATTAGCCATATTTTACAATTATTATCGCTAGAACTATAATAATTATACTTATTACTCCCAATTTTATCAATATAACATGCATTATTACCCATATAATGCAGTTATTATCGCTAGAACTGTAATAAATATACTTACTACTTTTATGATCATCAATATAACATGCATTATTACCCATATTATGCAGTTATTATCGATAGAACTATAATAAATATACTTATTACTTTTATTATTATCAATATAACATGCACTATTAGCCATATTTTACGATTGTTATCGCTAGAAGTATAATAATTATACTTATTACTTATATTATCATCAATATAACATGCATTATTACCCATATTATGCAGTTATTATCGATAGAACTATAATAAATATACGTATTACTTATATTATCATCAATATAACATGCATTATTACCCATATTATGCAGTTATTATCGATAGAACTGTAATAAATATACTTATTACTTTTATTATTATCAATATAACATGCACTATTAGCCATATTTTACTATTGTTATCGCTAGAACTATAATAAATATACTTATTACTTTTATTATCATCAATATAACATGCATTATTACCCATATAATGCAGTTATTATCGCTAGAACTGTAATAATTATACTTATTACTTATATTGTTATCAATACAACATGCATTATTACCCATATTATGCAGTTATTGTCGCTAGAACTGTAATAATTATACTTATTACTTATATTATTATCAATATAACATGCATTATTACCCATATTATGCAGTTATTATCGCTGGAACTATAATAAATATACGTATTACTTTTATTATCATCAATATAACATGCATTATTACCCATATTATGCAGTTATTATCGATAGAACTGTAATAAATATACTTATTACTATTATTTTTATCAATATAACATGCACTATTAGCCATATTTTACTATTATTATCGCTAGAACTATAATAATTATACCTATTACTCCCAATATTATCAATATAACATGCATTATTACCCATATAATGCAGTTATTATCGCTAGAACTGTAATAATTATACTTATTACTATTATTATTATCAATATAACATGCACTATTAGCCATATTTTACTATTATTATCGCTAGAACTATAATAATTATACTTATTACTCCCAATATTATCAATATAACATGCATTATTACCCATATAATGCAGTTATTATCGCTAGAACTGTAATAATTATACTTATTACTTATATTATTCTCAATATAACATGCATTATTACCCATATTATGCAGTTATAATCGCTAGAGCTATAATAAATATACTTACTACTTTCATTATCATCAATATAACATGCATTATTACCCATATTATGCAGTTATTATCGATAGAACTATAATAAATATACTTATTACTTTTAATATTATCAATATAACATGCACTATTAGCCATATTTTACTATTGTTATCGCTAGAACTATAATAATTATACTTATTACTTATATTGTCATCAATATAACATGCATTATTACCCATATTATGCAGTTATTATCGCTAGAACTGTGATAATTATACTTATTACTTATATTATTATCCATATAACATGCATTATTACCCACATTATGCAGTTATAATCGCTAGAACTATAATAAATATACTTATTACTTATATTATTATCAATATAACATGCATTATTACGCATATTATGCAGTTATAATCGCTAGAACTATAATAAATATACTTAGTACTTTTATTATCATCAATATAACATGCATTATTACCCATATTATGCAGTTATTATCGATAGAACTATAATAAATATACTTATTACTTTTATTATTATCAATATAACATGCATTATTACCCATATTATGCAGTTATTATTGATAGAAATATAATAAATATACTTATTGCTTTTATTATTATCAATATCACATGCATTATTACCCATATTATGCAGTTATAATCGAGAGAACTGTAATAATTATACTTATTACTTATATTATCATCAATATAACATGCATTATTACCCATATTATGCAGTTATAATCGCTAGAACTGTAATAATTATACTTAGTACGTTTATTATCATCAATATAACATGCATTATTACCCATATTATGCAGTTATTATCGATAGAGGTATAATAAATATACTTATTACTTTTATTGTTATCAGTATAACAGGCACTCTTAGCCATATTTTACTATTATTATCGCTAGAACTATAATAATTATACTTATTACTCCCGATATAATCAATATAGCATGCATTATTACCCATATAATACTGTTATTATCGCTAGAACTGTAATAATTATACTGATTACTTATATTATTATCAATATAACATGCATTATTACCCATATAATGCAGTTATTATCGACAGAGGTATAATAAATATACTTATTACTTTTATTATTATCAATATAACATGCATTATTACCCATATTATGCAGTTATAATCGAGAGAACTGTAATAATTATACTTATTACTTATATTATCATCAATATAACATGCATTATTACCCATATTATGCAGTTATAATCGCTAGAACTGTAATAATTATACTTAGTACGTTTATTATCATCAATATAACATGCATTATTACCCATATTATGCAGTTATTATCGATAGAGGTATAATAAATATACTTATTACTTTTATTGTTATCAGTATAACAGGCACTCTTAGCCATATTTTACTATTATTATCGCTAGAACTATAATAATTATACTTATTACTCCCGATATAATCAATATAGCATGCATTATTACCCATATAATACTGTTATTATCGCTAGAACTGTAATAATTATACTGATTACTTATATTATTATCAATATAACATGCATTATTACCCATATAATGCAGTTATTATCGACAGAGGTATAATAAATATACTTATTACTTTTATTATTCTCAATATAACATGCATTATTACCCATATTATGCAGTTATAATCGCTAGAACTATAATGAATATACTTACTACTTATATTATTATCAATATAACATGCATTATGACCCATATTATGCAGTTTTTATCGGTAGAACTATAATAAATATACTTATTACTTATATTGCTAGCAATATAACGTGCATTATTACTCATATAATGCAGTGATTATCGCTAGAACTGTAATAATTATACTTAGTACGTTTATTATCATCAATATAACATGCATTATTACCCATATTATGCAGTTATTGTCGATAGAACTGTAATAAATATACTTATTACTTTTATTATTATCAATATAACATGCACTATTAGCCATATTTTACTATTATTATCGCTAGAACTATAATAATTATACTTATTACTCCCAATATTATCAATATAACATGCATTATTACCCATATAATGCAGTTATTATCGCTTGAACTGTAATAATTATACTTATTACTTATATTATTCTCAATATAACGTGCATTATTACCCATATTATGCAGTTATTATCGACAGAAGTATAATAAATATACTTATTACTTTTATTATTATCAATATAACATGCATTATTACCCATATTATGCAGTTATAATCGATAGAACTATAATAAGTATACTTATTACTTTTATTATTCGCAATATAACGTGCATTATTACCCATATTATGCAGTTATTATCGCTAGAAATGTGATAATTATACTTATTACTTATATTATTATGAATATAACATGCATTATTACCCATATAATGCAGTTATTATCGACAGAGGTATAATAAATATACTTGTTACTTTTATTGTTATCAGTATAACAGGCACTCTTAGCCATATTTTACTAGTATTATTGCTAGAACTGTAATAATTATACTTATTACTCCCGATATTATCAATATAACATGCATTATTACCCATATAATGCAGTTATTATCGCTAGAACTCTAATAATTATACTTATTACTTATATTATTATCTATATAACATGCATTATTACGCATATTATGCAGTTATAATCGCTAGAACTATAATAAATATACTTAGTCCGTTTATTATCATCAATATAACATGCATTATCACCCATATTATGCAGTTATTGTCGATAGAACTGTAATAAATATACTTATTACTTTTATTATCATCAATATAACATGCATTATTACCCATATTATGCAGTTATTATCGATAGAACTGTAATAAATATACTTATTACTTTTATTATTATCAATATAACATGCACTATTAGGCATATTTTACTATTATTATCGCTAGAACTATAATAATTATACTTATTACTCCCAATATTATCAACATAACATGCATTATTACCCATATAATGCAGTTATTATCGCTAGAACTGTAATAATTATACTTATTACTTATATTATTATCAATATAACATGCATTATTACGCATATTATGCAGTTATAATCGCTAGAACTATAATAAATATACTTAGTACGTTTATTATCATCAATATAACATGCATTATTACCCATATTATGCAGTTATTGTCGATAGAACTGTAATAAATATACTTATTACTTTTATTATTATCAATATAACATGCACTATTAGCCATATTTTACTATTATTATCGCTAGAACTATAATAATTATACTTATTACTCCCAATATTATCAATATAACATGCATTATTACCCATATAATGCAGTTATTATCGCTTGAACTGTAGTAAATATACTTAGTACTTTTATTATCATCAATATAACATGCATTATTACGCATATTATGCAGTTATTATCGATAGAACTATAATAAATATACTTATTACTTTTATTATCATCAATATAACATGCATTATTACCCATATTATGCAGTTATTATCGATAGAACTATAATAAATATACTTATTACTTTTATTATTATCAATATAACATGCATTATTACCCATATTATGCAGTTATTATTGATAGAACTATAATAAATATACTTATTGCTTTTATTATTATCAATATAACATGCATTATTACCCATATTATGCAGTTATAATCGAGAGAACTGTAATAATTATACTTATTACTTATATTATCATCAATATAACATGCATTATTACCCATATTATGCAGTTATTATCGCTAGAACTGTAATAATTATACTTATTACTTATATTATTAGCAATATAACGTGCATTATTACCCATATTATGCAGTTATTATTGATAGAACTATAATAAATATACTTATTGCTTTTATTATTATCAATATAACATGCATTATTACCCATATTATGCAGTTATAATCGAGAGAACTGTAATAATTATACTTATTACTTATATTATCATCAATATAACACGCATTATTACCCATATTATGCAGTTATTATCGACAGAGGTATAATAAATATACTTATTACTTTTATTGCTATCAGTATAACAGGCACTCTTAGCCATATTTTACTATTATTATCGCTAGAACTATAATAATTATACTTATTATTCCCAATATTACCAATATAACATGCATTATTACGCATATTATGCAGTTATAATCGCTAGAACTATAATAAATATACTTAGTACTTTTATTATCATCAATATAACATGCATTATTACCCATTTTATGCAGTTATTATCGATAGAACTATAATAAATATACTTATTACTTTTATTATTATCAATATAACATGCATTATTACCCATATTATGCAGTTATTATTGATAGAACTATAATAAATATACTTATTGCTTTTATTATTATCAATATAACATGCATTATTACCCATATTATGCAGTTATAATCGAGAGAACTGTAATAATTATACTTATTACTTATATTATCATCAATATAACATGCATTATTACCCATATTATGCAGTTATTATCGCTAGAACTGTAATAATTATACTTATTACTTATATTATTAGCAATATAACGTGCATTATTACCCATATTATGCAGTTATTATCGATAGAAGTATAATAACTATACTTATTACTTTTATTATTATCAATATAACATGCACTCTTAGCCATATTTTACTAGTATTATCGTTAAAACTGTAATAATTATACTTATTACTCCCGATATTATCAATATAACATCCATTATTACCCATATAATGGAGTTATTATCGCTAGAACTGTAATAATTATACTTATTACTTATATTATTATCAATATAACATGCATTATTACGCATATTATGCAGTTATAATCGCTAGAACTATAATACTTAGTACGTTTATTATCATCAATATAACATGCATTATTACCCATATTATGCAGTTATTATCGATAGAACTGTAATAAATATACTTATTACTTTTATTATTATCAATATAACATGCACTATTAGCCATATTTTACTATTATTATCGCTAGAACTATAATAATTATACTTATTACTCCCAATATTCTCAATATAACATGCATTATTACCCATATAATGCAGTTATTATCGCTAGAACTGTAATAATTATACTTATTACTTATATTATTATCAATATAACATGCATTATTACGCATATTATGCAGTTATAATCGCTACAACTATAGTAAATATACTTAGTACTTTTATTATCATCAATATAACATGCATTATTACCCATATTATGCAGTTATTATCGATAGAACTATAATAAATATACTTATTACTTTTATTATTACCAATATAACATGCATTATTACCCATATTATGCAGTTATTATCGATAGAACTATAATAAATATACTTATTACGTTTATTATTATCAATATAACATGCACTATTAGCCATATTTTACAATTATTATCGCTAGAACTATAATAATTATACTTATTACTCCCAATTTTATCAATATAACATGCATTATTACCCATATAATGCAGTTATTATCGCTAGAACTGTAATAAATATACTTACTACTTTTATGATCATCAATATAACATGCATTATTACCCATATTATGCAGTTATTATCGATAGAACTATAATAAATATACTTATTACTTTTATTATTATCAATATAACATGCACTATTAGCCATATTTTACTATTGTTATCGCTAGAAGTATAATAATTATACTTATTACTTATATTATCATCAATATAACATGCATTATTACCCATATTATGCAGTTATTATCGATAGAACTATAATAAATATACGTATTACTTATATTATCATCAATATAACATGCATTATTACCCATATTATGCAGTTATTATCGATAGAACTGTAATAAATATACTTATTACTTTTATTATTATCAATATAACATGCACTATTAGCCATATTTTACTATTGTTATCGCTAGAACTATAATAAATATACTTATTACTTTTATTATCATCAATATAACATGCATTATTACCCATATAATGCAGTTATTATCGCTAGAACTGTAATAATTATACTTATTACTTATATTGTTATCAATACAACATGCATTATTACCCATATTATGCAGTTATTGTCGCTAGAACTGTAATAATTATACTTATTACTTATATTATTATCAATATAACATGCATTATTACCCATATTATGCAGTTATTATCGCTGGAACTATAATAAATATACGTATTACTTTTATTATCATCAATATAACATGCATTATTACCCATATTATGCAGTTATTATCGATAGAACTGTAATAAATATACTTATTACTATTATTTTTATCAATATAACATGCACTATTAGCCATATTTTACTATTATTATCGCTAGAACTATAATAATTATACCTATTACTCCCAATATTATCAATATAACATGCATTATTACCCATATAATGCAGTTATTATCGCTAGAACTGTAATAATTATACTTATTACTATTATTATTATCAATAATAACATGCACTATTAGCCATATTTTACTATTATTATCGCTAGAACTATAATAATTATACTTATTACTCCCAATATTATCAATATAACATGCATTATTACCCATATAATGCAGTTATTATCGCTAGAACTGTAATAATTATACTTATTACTTATATTATTCTCAATATAACATGCATTATTACCCATATTATGCAGTTATAATCGCTAGAGCTATAATAAATATACTTACTACTTTCATTATCATCAATATAACATGCATTATTACCCATATTATGCAGTTATTATCGATAGAACTATAATAAATATACTTATTACTTTTAATATTATCAATATAACATGCACTATTAGCCATATTTTACTATTGTTATCGCTAGAACTATAATAATTATACTTATTACTTATATTGTCATCAATATAACATGCATTATTACCCATATTATGCAGTTATTATCGCTAGAACTGTGATAATTATACTTATTACTTATATTATTATCCATATAACATGCATTATTACCCACATTATGCAGTTATAATCGCTAGAACTATAATAAATATACTTATTACTTATATTATTATCAATATAACATGCATTATTACGCATATTATGCAGTTATAATCGCTAGAACTATAATAAATATACTTAGTACTTTTATTATCATCAATATAACATGCATTATTACCCATATTATGCAGTTATTATCGATAGAACTATAATAAATATACTTATTACTTTTATTATTATCAATATAACATGCATTATTACCCATATTATGCAGTTATTATTGATAGAAATATAATAAATATACTTATTGCTTTTATTATTATCAATATCACATGCATTATTACCCATATTATGCAGTTATAATCGAGAGAACTGTAATAATTATACTTATTACTTATATTATCATCAATATAACATGCATTATTACCCATATTATGCAGTTATAATCGCTAGAACTGTAATAATTATACTTAGTACGTTTATTATCATCAATATAACATGCATTATTACCCATATTATGCAGTTATTATCGATAGAGGTATAATAAATATACTTATTACTTTTATTGTTATCAGTATAACAGGCACTCTTAGCCATATTTTACTATTATTATCGCTAGAACTATAATAATTATACTTATTACTCCCGATATAATCAATATAGCATGCATTATTACCCATATAATACTGTTATTATCGCTAGAACTGTAATAATTATACTGATTACTTATATTATTATCAATATAACATGCATTATTACCCATATAATGCAGTTATTATCGACAGAGGTATAATAAATATACTTATTACTTTTATTATTATCAATATAACATGCATTATTACCCATATTATGCAGTTATAATCGAGAGAACTGTAATAATTATACTTATTACTTATATTATCATCAATATAACATGCATTATTACCCATATTATGCAGTTATAATCGCTAGAACTGTAATAATTATACTTAGTACGTTTATTATCATCAATATAACATGCATTATTACCCATATTATGCAGTTATTATCGATAGAGGTATAATAAATATACTTATTACTTTTATTGTTATCAGTATAACAGGCACTCTTAGCCATATTTTACTATTATTATCGCTAGAACTATAATAATTATACTTATTACTCCCGATATAATCAATATAGCATGCATTATTACCCATATAATACTGTTATTATCGCTAGAACTGTAATAATTATACTGATTACTTATATTATTATCAATATAACATGCATTATTACCCATATAATGCAGTTATTATCGACAGAGGTATAATAAATATACTTATTACTTTTATTATTCTCAATATAACATGCATTATTACCCATATTATGCAGTTATAATCGCTAGAACTATAATGAATATACTTACTACTTATATTATTATCAATATAACATGCATTATGACCCATATTATGCAGTTTTTATCGGTAGAACTATAATAAATATACTTATTACTTATATTGCTAGCAATATAACGTGCATTATTACTCATATAATGCAGTGATTATCGCTAGAACTGTAATAATTATACTTAGTACGTTTATTATCATCAATATAACATGCATTATTACCCATATTATGCAGTTATTGTCGATAGAACTGTAATAAATATACTTATTACTTTTATTATTATCAATATAACATGCACTATTAGCCATATTTTACTATTATTATCGCTAGAACTATAATAATTATACTTATTACTCCCAATATTATCAATATAACATGCATTATTACCCATATAATGCAGTTATTATCGCTTGAACTGTAATAATTATACTTATTACTTATATTATTCTCAATATAACGTGCATTATTACCCATATTATGCAGTTATTATCGACAGAAGTATAATAAATATACTTATTACTTTTATTATTATCAATATAACATGCATTATTACCCATATTATGCAGTTATAATCGATAGAACTATAATAAGTATACTTATTACTTTTATTATTCGCAATATAACGTGCATTATTACCCATATTATGCAGTTATTATCGCTAGAAATGTGATAATTATACTTATTACTTATATTATTATGAATATAACATGCATTATTACCCATATAATGCAGTTATTATCGACAGAGGTATAATAAATATACTTGTTACTTTTATTGTTATCAGTATAACAGGCACTCTTAGCCATATTTTACTAGTATTATTGCTAGAACTGTAATAATTATACTTATTACTCCCGATATTATCAATATAACATGCATTATTACCCATATGATGCAGTTATTATCGCTAGAACTCTAATAATTATACTTATTACTTATATTATTATCTATATAACATGCATTATTACGCATATTATGCAGTTATAATCGCTAGAACTATAATAAATATACTTAGTCCGTTTATTATCATCAATATAACATGCATTATCACCCATATTATGCAGTTATTGTCGATAGAACTGTAATAAATATACTTATTACTTTTATTATCATCAATATAACATGCATTATTACCCATATTATGCAGTTATTATCGATAGAACTGTAATAAATATACTTATTACTTTTATTATTATCAATATAACATGCACTATTAGGCATATTTTACTATTATTATCGCTAGAACTATAATAATTATACTTATTACTCCCAATATTATCAACATAACATGCATTATTACCCATATAATGCAGTTATTATCGCTAGAACTGTAATAATTATACTTATTACTTATATTATTATCAATATAACATGCATTATTACGCATATTATGCAGTTATAATCGCTAGAACTATAATAAATATACTTAGTACGTTTATTATCATCAATATAACATGCATTATTACCCATATTATGCAGTTATTGTCGATAGAACTGTAATAAATATACTTATTACTTTTATTATTATCAATATAACATGCACTATTAGCCATATTTTACTATTATTATCGCTAGAACTATAATAATTATACTTATTACTCCCAATATTATCAATATAACATGCATTATTACCCATATAATGCAGTTATTATCGCTTGAACTGTAGTAAATATACTTAGTACTTTTATTATCATCAATATAACATGCATTATTACCCATATTATGCAGTTATTATCGATAGAACTATAATAAATATACTTATTACTTTTATTATTATCAATATAACATGCATTATTACCCATATTATGCAGTTATTATTGATAGAACTATAATAAATATACTTATTGCTTTTATTATTATCAATATAACATGCATTATTACCCATATTATGCAGTTATAATCGAGAGAACTGTAATAATTATACTTATTACTTATATTATCATCAATATAACATGCATTATTACCCATATAATGCAGTTATTATCGCTAGAACTGTAATAATTATACTTATTACTTATATTATTATCAATATAACGTGCATTATTACCCATATAATGCAGTTATTATCGCTTGAACTGTAATAATTATACTTATTACTTATATTATTATCAATATAACATGCATTATTACGCATATTGTGCAGTTATTATCGCTAGAACTGTAATAATTATACTTATTACTTATATTATTATCAATATCACATGCATTATTACGCATATTATGCAGTTATAATCGCTAGAACTATAATAAATATACGTACTACTTTTATTATCATCAATATAACATGCATTATTACCCATATTATGCAGTTATTATCGATAGAACTGAAATAAATATACTTATTACTTTTATTATTATCAATATAACATGCATTATTACCCATATTATGCAGTTTTTATCGATAGAACTATAATAAATATACTTACTACTTTTATTATTCTCAAAA
Source organism: Megachile leachella (assembly GCA_963576845.1). Taxonomy (NCBI): domain Eukaryota; kingdom Metazoa; phylum Arthropoda; class Insecta; order Hymenoptera; family Megachilidae; genus Megachile; species Megachile leachella. The sequence goes on from CAUYWW010000208.1 coordinate 625,806, forward strand.
TAACATGCATTATTACCCATATTATGCAGTTATAATCGCTAGAACTATAATAAATATACTTACTACTTTTATTATCATCAATATAACATGCATTATTACGCATATGATGCAGTTATTATCGCTAGAACTGTAATAAATATACTTATTACTTTTATTATTATCAATATAACATGCATTATTACCCATATTTTGCAGTTATTATCGCTAGAACTGTAATAATTATACTTATTACTTATATTATTATCAATATAACATGCATTATTACCCATATTATGCAGTTATAATCGAGAGACCTGTAATAATTATACTTATTACTTATATTATCATCAATATAACATGCATTATTACCCATATTATGCAGTTATTATCGCTAGAACTGTGATAATTATACTTATTACTTATATTATTATCAATATAACAAGCATTATTACCCATATAATGGAGTTATTATCGCTAGAACTGTAATAATTATACTTATTACTTATATTATTATCAATATAACATGCATTATTACCCATATAATGCAGTTATTATCGCTAGAACTGTAATAATTATACTTATTACTCCCGATATTATCAATATAACAAGCATTATTACGCATATAATGCAGTTATTATCGCTACAACTGTAATAATTATACTTATTACTTATATTATTCTCAATATAACATGCATTATTACCCATATTATGCAGTTATAATCGCTAGAACTATAATAAATATACTTACTACTTGTATTATCATCAATCTAACATGCACTATTACCCATATTATGCAGTTTTTATCGATAGAACTATAATAAATATACTTATTACTTTTATTATTATCAATATAACATGCACTATTAGCCATATTTTACTATTATTATCGATAGAACTGTAATAAATATACTTTTTACTTTTATTATTATCAATATAACATGCATTATTACCCATATTTTGCAGTTATTATCGCTAGAACTGTAATAATTATACTTATTACTTATATTATTATCAATATAACATGCATTATTACCCATATTATGCAGTTATAATCGAGAGAACTGTAATAGTTATACTTATTACTTATATTATCATCAATATAACATGCATTATTACCCATATTACGCAGTTTTTATCGATAGAACTATAATAAATATACTTATTACTTTTATTATTATCAATATAACATGCACTATTAGTCATATTATACTATTATTATCGCTAGAACTATAATAATTATACTTATTACTCCCGATATTAGCAATGTAGCATGCATTATTACCCATATAATGCAGTTATTATCGCTAGAACTGTAATAATTATACTTATTACTTATATTATTATCAATATAACATGCATTATTACCCATATTATGCAGTTATAATCGAGAGAACTGTAATAATTATACTTATTACTTTTATTATCATCAATATAACATGCATTATTACCCATATTATGCAGTTATTATCGCTAGAACTGTAATAATTATACTTATTACTTATATTATTAGCAATATAACGTGCATTATTACCCATATAATGCAGTTATTATCGCTAGAACTATAATAAATATACGTATTACTTTTATTGTCATCAATATAACATGCATTATTACCCATATTATGCAGTTATTATCGATAGAACTGTAATAAATATACTTATTACTTTTATTATTATCAATATAACATGCATTATTACCCATATTATGCAGTTATAATTGCTAGAACTGTAATAAATATACTTACTACTTTTATTATCATCAATATAACATGCATTATTACCCATATTATGCAGTTATTATCGATAGAACTGTAATAAATATATTTATTACTTTTATTATTATTAATATAACATGCACTGTTAGCCATATTTTACTATTATTATCGCTAGAGCTATAATAATTATACATATTACTACCAATATTATCAATATAACATGCATTATTACACATATAATGCAGTTATTATCGCTAGAACTGTAATAAATATACTTATTACTTTTATTATTATCAATATAACATGCACTATTAGCCATATTTTACTATTATTATCGATAGAACTGTAATAAATATACTTTTTACTTTTATTATTATCAATATAACATGCATTATTACCCATATTTTGCAGTTATTATCGCTTGAACTGTAATAATTATACTTATTACTTATATTATTATCAATATAACATGCATTATTACCCATATTATGCAGTTATAATCGAGAGAACTGTAATAATTATACTTATTACTTATATTATCATCAATATAACATGCATTATTACCCATATAATGGAGTTATTATCGCTAGAACTGTAATAATTATACCTATTACTTTTATTATTATCAATATAACATGCATTATTACCCATATAATGCAGTTATTATCGACAGAAGTATAATAAATATACTTATTACTTTTATTATTATCAATATAACATGCATTATTACCCATATTATGCAGTTATTATCGACAGAAGTATAATAAATATACTTATTACTTTTATTATTATCAATATAACATGCATTATTACCCATATTATGCAGTTATAATCGATAGAACTATAATTAATATACTTATAACTTTTATTATTCGCAATATAACGTGCATTATTACCCATATTATGCAGTTATTATCGCTAGAACTGTGATAATTATACTTATTACTTATATTATTATGAATATAACATGCATTATTACCCATATAATGCAGTTATTATCGACAGAGGTATAATAAATATACTTGTTACTTTTATTGTTATCAGTATAACAGGCACTCTTAGCCATATTTTACTAGTATTATCGCTAGAACTGTAATAATTATACTTATTACTCCCGATATTATCAATATAACATGCATTATTACCCATATAATGCAGTTATTATCGCTAGAACTCTAACAATTATACTTATTACTTATATTATTATCAATATAACATGCATTATTACGCATATTATGCAGTTATAATCGCTAGAATTATAATAAATATACTTAGTACGTTTATTATCATCAATATAACATGCATTATCACCCATATTATGCAGTTATTGTCGATGGAACTGTAATAAATATACTTATTACTTTTATTATCATCAATATAACATGCATTATTACCCATATTATGCAGTTATTGTCGATAGAACTGTAATAAATATACTTATTACTTTTATTATTATCAATATAACATGCACTATTAGCCATATTTTACTATTATTATCGCTAGAACTATAATAATTATACTTATTACTCCCAATATTATCAATATAACATGCATTATTACCCATATAATGCAGTTATTATCGCTTGAACTGCAATAATTATACTTATTACTTACATTATTATCAATATAACATGCATTATTACGCATATTATGCAGTTATAATCGCTAGAACTATAATAAATATACTTAGTACTTTTATTATCATCAATATAACATGCATTATTACCCATATTATGCAGTTATTATCGATAGAACTATAATAAATATACTTATTACTTTTATTATTATCAATATAACATGCATTATTACCCATATTATGCAGTTATTATTGATAGAACTATAATAAATATACTTATTGCGTTTATTATTATCAATATAACATGCATTATTACCCATATTATGCAGTTATAATCGAGAGAACTGTAATAATTATACTTATTACTTATATTATCATCAATATAACATGCATTATTACCCATATTATGCAGTTATTATCGCTAGAACTGTAATAATTATACTTATTACTTATATTATTAGCAATATAACGTGCATTATTACCCATATTATGCAGTTATTATCGATAAAAAGAAAAGAAGTATAATAACTATACTTATTACTTTTATTATTATCAATATAACATGCACTCTTAGCCATATTTTACTAGTATTATCGTTAAAACTGTAATAATTATACTTATTACTCCCGATATTATCAATATAACATCCATTATTACCCATATAATGGAGTTATTATCGCTAGAACTGTAATAATTATACTTATTACTTATATTATTATCAATATAACATGCATTATTACGCATATTATGCAGTTATAATCGCTAGAACTATAATACTTAGTACGTTTATTATCATCAATATAACATGCATTATTACCCATATTATGCAGTTATTATCGATAGAACTGTAATAAATATACTTATTACTTTTATTATTATCAATATAACATGCACTATTAGCCATATTTTACTATTATTATCGCTAGAACTATAATAATTATACTTATTACTCCCAATATTCTCAATATAACATGCATTATTACCCATATAATGCAGTTATTATCGCTAGAACTGTAATAATTATACTTATTACTTATATTATTATCAATATAACATGCATTATTACGCATATTATGCAGTTATAATCGCTAGAACTATAATAAATATACTTAGTACTTTTATTATCATCAATATAACATGCATTATTACCCATATTATGCAGTTATTATCGATAGAACTATAATAAATATACTTATTACTTTTATTATTACCAATATAACATGCATTATTACCCATATTATGCAGTTATTATCGATAGAACTATAATAAATATACTTATTACGTTTATTATTATCAATATAACATGCACTATTAGCCATATTTTACAATTATTATCGCTAGAACTATAATAATTATACTTATTACTCCCAATATAACATGCATTATTACCCATATAATGCAGTTATTATCGCTAGAACTGTAATAAATATACTTACTACTTTTATGATCATCAATATAACATGCATTATTACCCATATTATGCAGTTATTATCGATAGAACTATAATAAATATACTTATTACTTTTATTATTATCAATATAACATGCACTATTAGCCATATTTTACTATTGTTATCGCTAGAAGTATAATAATTATACTTATTACTTATATTATCATCAATATAACATGCATTATTACCCATATTATGCAGTTATTATCGATAGAACTATAATAAATATACGTATTACTTATATTATCATCAATATAACATGCATTATTACCCATATTATGCAGTTATTATCGATAGAACTGTAATAAATATACTTATTACTTTTATTATTATCAATATAACATGCACTATTAGCCATATTTTACTATTGTTATCGCTAGAACTATAATAAATATACTTATTACTTTTATTATCATCAATATAACATGCATTATTACCCATATAATGCAGTTATTATCGCTAGAACTGTAATAATTATACTTATTACTTATATTGTTATCAATACAACATGCATTATTACCCATATTATGCAGTTATTGTCGCTAGAACTGTAATAATTATACTTATTACTTATATTATTATCAATATAACATGCATTATTACCCATATTATGCAGTTATTATCGCTGGAACTATAATAAATATACGTATTACTTTTATTATCATCAATATAACATGCATTATTACCCATATTATGCAGTTATTGTCGCTAGAACTGTAATAATTATACTTATTACTTTTATTATTATCAATATAACATGCACTATTAGCCATATTTTACTATTGTTATCGCTAGAACTATAATAAATATACTTATTACTTTTATTATCATCAATATAACATGCATTATTACCCATATAATGCAGTTATTATCGATAGAACTGTAATAAATATACTTATTACTATTATTTTTATCAATATAACATGCACTATTAGCCATATTTTACTATTATTATCGCTAGAACTATAATAATTATACCTATTACTCCCAATATTATCAATATAACATGCATTATTACCCATATAATGCAGTTATTATCGCTAGAACTGTAATAATTATACTTATTACTATTATTATTATCAATATAACATGCACTATTAGCCATATTTTACTATTATTATCGCTAGAACTATAATAATTATACTTATTACTCCCAATATTATCAATATAACATGCATTATTACCCATATAATGCAGTTATTATCGCTAGAACTGTAATAATTATACTTATTACTTATATTATTCTCAATATAACATGCATTATTACCCATATTATGCAGTTATAATCGCTAGAGCTATAATAAATATACTTACTACTTTCATTATCATCAATATAACATGCATTATTACCCATATTATGCAGTTATTATCGATAGAACTATAATAAATATACTTATTACTTTTAATATTATCAATATAACATGCACTATTAGCCATATTTTACTATTGTTATCGCTAGAACTATAATAATTATACTTATTACTTATATTGTCATCAATATAACATGCATTATTACCCATATTATGCAGTTATTATCGCTAGAACTGTGATAATTATACTTATTACTTATATTATTATCCATATAACATGCATTATTACCCACATTATGCAGTTATAATCGCTAGAACTATAATAAATATACTTATTACTTATATTATTATCAATATAACATGCATTATTACGCATATTATGCAGTTATAATCGCTAGAACTATAATAAATATACTTAGTACTTTTATTATCATCAATATAACATGCATTATTACCCATATTATGCAGTTATTATCGATAGAACTATAATAAATATACTTATTACTTTTATTATTATCAATATAACATGCATTATTACCCATATTATGCAGTTATTATTGATAGAAATATAATAAATATACTTATTGCTTTTATTATTATCAATATCACATGCATTATTACCCATATTATGCAGTTATAATCGAGAGAACTGTAATAATTATACTTATTACTTATATTATCATCAATATAACATGCATTATTACCCATATTATGCAGTTATAATCGCTAGAACTGTAATAATTATACTTAGTACGTTTATTATCATCAATATAACATGCATTATTACCCATATTATGCAGTTATTATCGATAGAGGTATAATAAATATACTTATTACTTTTATTGTTATCAGTATAACAGGCACTCTTAGCCATATTTTACTATTATTATCGCTAGAACTATAATAATTATACTTATTACTCCCGATATAATCAATATAGCATGCATTATTACCCATATAATACTGTTATTATCGCTAGAACTGTAATAATTATACTGATTACTTATATTATTATCAATATAACATGCATTATTACCCATATAATGCAGTTATTATCGACAGAGGTATAATAAATATACTTATTACTTTTATTATTATCAATATAACATGCATTATTACCCATATTATGCAGTTATAATCGAGAGAACTGTAATAATTATACTTATTACTTATATTATCATCAATATAACATGCATTATTACCCATATTATGCAGTTATAATCGCTAGAACTGTAATAATTATACTTAGTACGTTTATTATCATCAATATAACATGCATTATTACCCATATTATGCAGTTATTATCGATAGAGGTATAATAAATATACTTATTACTTTTATTGTTATCAGTATAACAGGCACTCTTAGCCATATTTTACTATTATTATCGCTAGAACTATAATAATTATACTTATTACTCCCGATATAATCAATATAGCATGCATTATTACCCATATAATACTGTTATTATCGCTAGAACTGTAATAATTATACTGATTACTTATATTATTATCAATATAACATGCATTATTACCCATATAATGCAGTTATTATCGACAGAGGTATAATAAATATACTTATTACTTTTATTATTCTCAATATAACATGCATTATTACCCATATTATGCAGTTATAATCGCTAGAACTATAATGAATATACTTACTACTTATATTATTATCAATATAACATGCATTATGACCCATATTATGCAGTTTTTATCGGTAGAACTATAATAAATATACTTATTACTTATATTGCTAGCAATATAACGTGCATTATTACTCATATAATGCAGTGATTATCGCTAGAACTGTAATAATTATACTTAGTACGTTTATTATCATCAATATAACATGCATTATTACCCATATTATGCAGTTATTGTCGATAGAACTGTAATAAATATACTTATTACTTTTATTATTATCAATATAACATGCACTATTAGCCATATTTTACTATTATTATCGCTAGAACTATAATAATTATACTTATTACTCCCAATATTATCAATATAACATGCATTATTACCCATATAATGCAGTTATTATCGCTTGAACTGTAATAATTATACTTATTACTTATATTATTCTCAATATAACGTGCATTATTACCCATATTATGCAGTTATTATCGACAGAAGTATAATAAATATACTTATTACTTTTATTATTATCAATATAACATGCATTATTACCCATATTATGCAGTTATAATCGATAGAACTATAATAAGTATACTTATTACTTTTATTATTCGCAATATAACGTGCATTATTACCCATATTATGCAGTTATTATCGCTAGAAATGTGATAATTATACTTATTACTTATATTATTATGAATATAACATGCATTATTACCCATATAATGCAGTTATTATCGACAGAGGTATAATAAATATACTTGTTACTTTTATTGTTATCAGTATAACAGGCACTCTTAGCCATATTTTACTAGTATTATTGCTAGAACTGTAATAATTATACTTATTACTCCCGATATTATCAATATAACATGCATTATTACCCATATAATGCAGTTATTATCGCTAGAACTCTAATAATTATACTTATTACTTATATTATTATCTATATAACATGCATTATTACGCATATTATGCAGTTATAATCGCTAGAACTATAATAAATATACTTAGTCCGTTTATTATCATCAATATAACATGCATTATCACCCATATTATGCAGTTATTGTCGATAGAACTGTAATAAATATACTTATTACTTTTATTATCATCAATATAACATGCATTATTACCCATATTATGCAGTTATTATCGATAGAACTGTAATAAATATACTTATTACTTTTATTATTATCAATATAACATGCACTATTAGGCATATTTTACTATTATTATCGCTAGAACTATAATAATTATACTTATTACTCCCAATATTATCAACATAACATGCATTATTACCCATATAATGCAGTTATTATCGCTAGAACTGTAATAATTATACTTATTACTTATATTATTATCAATATAACATGCATTATTACGCATATTATGCAGTTATAATCGCTAGAACTATAATAAATATACTTAGTACGTTTATTATCATCAATATAACATGCATTATTACCCATATTATGCAGTTATTGTCGATAGAACTGTAATAAATATACTTATTACTTTTATTATTATCAATATAACATGCACTATTAGCCATATTTTACTATTATTATCGCTAGAACTATAATAATTATACTTATTACTCCCAATATTATCAATATAACATGCATTATTACCCATATAATGCAGTTATTATCGCTTGAACTGTAGTAAATATACTTAGTACTTTTATTATCATCAATATAACATGCATTATTACCCATATTATGCAGTTATTATCGATAGAACTATAATAAATATACTTATTACTTTTATTATTATCAATATAACATGCATTATTACCCATATTATGCAGTTATTATTGATAGAACTATAATAAATATACTTATTGCTTTTATTATTATCAATATAACATGCATTATTACCCATATTATGCAGTTATAATCGAGAGAACTGTAATAATTATACTTATTACTTATATTATCATCAATATAACATGCATTATTACCCATATAATGCAGTTATTATCGCTAGAACTGTAATAATTATACTTATTACTTATATTATTATCAATATAACGTGCATTATTACCCATATAATGCAGTTATTATCGCTTGAACTGTAATAATTATACTTATTACTTATATTATTATCAATATAACATGCATTATTACGCATATTGTGCAGTTATTATCGCTAGAACTGTAATAATTATACTTATTACTTATATTATTATCAATATCACATGCATTATTACGCATATTATGCAGTTATAATCGCTAGAACTATAATAAATATACGTACTACTTTTATTATCATCAATATAACATGCATTATTACCCATATTATGCAGTTATTATCGATAGAACTGAAATAAATATACTTATTACTTTTATTATTATCAATATAACATGCATTATTACCCATATTATGCAGTTTTTATCGATAGAACTATAATAAATATACTTACTACTTTTATTATTCTCAAAATAACATGCATTATTACCCATATTATGCAGTTATAATCGCTAGAACTATAATAAATATACTTACTACTTTTATTATCATCAATATAACATGCATTATTACGCATATGATGCAGTTATTATCGCTAGAACTGTAATAAATATACTTATTACTTTTATTATTATCAATATAACATGCATTATTACCCATATTTTGCAGTTATTATCGCTAGAACTGTAATAATTATACTTATTACTTATATTATTATCAATATAACATGCATTATTACCCATATTATGCAGTTATAATCGAGAGAACTGTAATAATTATACTTATTACTTATATTATCATCAATATAACATGCATTATTACCCATATTATGCAGTTATTATCGCTAGAACTGTGATAATTATACTTATTACTTATATTATTATCAATATAACAAGCATTATTACCCATATAATGGAGTTATTATCGCTAGAACTGTAATAATTATACTTATTACTCCCAATATTATCAATATAACATGCATTTTTACCCATATAATGCAGTTATTATCGCTAGAACTGTAATAATTATACTTATTACTTATATTGTTAGCAATATAACGTGCATTATTACCCATATAATGCAGTTATTATCGCTAGAACTGTAATAATTATACATATTACTCATATTATTATCAATATAGCATGCATTATTACCCATACTATGCAGTTATTATCGCTAGAACTATAATAAATATACGTATTACTTTTATTATCATCAATATAACATGCATTATTACCCATATTATGCAGTTATTATCGATAGAACTGTAATACATATACTTATTACTTTTATTATTATCAATATAACATGCACTATTTGCCATATTTTACTATTATTATCGCTAGAACTATAATACTTATACTTATTACCCCCGATATTATCAATGTAACATGCATTATTACCCATATAATGCAGTTATTATCGCTAGAACTGTAATAATTATACTTATTACTTTTATTATCATCAATATAACATGCATTATTACCCATATTATGCAGTTATTATCGCTAGAACTGTAATAATTATACTTATTACTTATATTATTAGCAATATAACGTGCATTATTACCCATATAATGCAGTTATTATCGCTAGAACTATAATAAATATACGTATTACTTTTATTATCATCAATATAACATGCATTATTACCCATATTATGCAGTTATTATCGATAGAACTGTAATAAATATACTTATTACTTTTATTATTATCAATATAACATGCATTATTACCCATATTATGCAGTTATAATTGCTAGAACTGTAATAAATATACTTACTACTTTTATTATCATCAATATAACATGCATTATTACCCATATTATGCAGTTATTATCGATAGAACTGTAATAAATATATTTATTACTTTTATTATTTTTAATATAACATGCACTGTTAGCCATATTTTACTATTATTATCGCTAGAGCTATAATAATTATACATATTACTACCAATATTATCAATATAACATGCATTATTACACATATAATGCAGTTATTATCGCTAGAACTGTAATAAATATACTTATTACTTTTATTATTATCAATATAACATGCACTATTATCCATATTTTACTATTATTATCGATAGAACTGTAATAAATATACTTTTTACTTTTATTATTATCAATATAACATGCATTATTACCCATATTTTGCAGTTATTATCGCTTGAACTGTAATAATTATACTTATTACTTATATTATTATCAATATAACATGCATTGTTACCCATATTATGCAGTTATAATCGAGAGAACTGTAATAATTATACTTATTACTTATATTATCATCAATATAACATGCATTATTACCCATATAATGGAGTTATTATCGCTAGAACTGTAATAATTATACCTATTACTTTTATTATTATCAATATAACATGCATTATTACCCATATAATGCAGTTATTATCGACAGAAGTATAATAAATATACTTATTACTTTTATTATTATCAATATAACATGCATTATTACCCATATTATGCAGTTATAATCGATAGAACTATAATAAATATACTTATTACTTTTATTATTAGCAATATAACGTGCATTATTACCCATATTATGCAGTTATTATCGATAGAAGTATAATAACTATACTTATTACTTTTATTATTATCAATATAAAATGCACTCTTAGCCATATTTTACTAGTATTATCGCTAAAACTGTAATAATTATACTTATTACTCCCGATATTATCAATATAACATCCATTATTACCCATATAATGCAGTTATTATCGCTAGAACTATAATAATTATACTTCTTACTTATATTATTAGCAATATAACGTGCATTATTACCCATGTTATGCAGTTATTATCGCTAGAACTCTAATAAATATACTTATTACTTTTGTGATCATGAATATAGCATGCATTATTACCCATATTATGCAGTTATTATCGATAGAATTATAATAAATATACTTATTACTTTTATTATTATCTGTATAACACGCATTATTACCCATATTATGCAGTTATTATCGCTACAACTGTAATAATTATACTTATTACTTATATTATCATCAATATAACATGCATTATACGCATATAATGCAGTTATTATCGCTGGAACTGTGATAATTATACTTATTACTTATATTATTATCAATATAACATGCATTATTACCCATATTATGCAGTTATTATCGCTAGAACCATAATAAATATACTTTGTAGGATGTATTTTCTCGCAAGGAAATGTCGCAAAGGATATTACTCAAAAGGTTTCTGTGGAAAACACAAGACACAAAATTTATTCATAACTGAATTCGTACAAACATAAACTTTCAAAATCTGTCAAATTAATACAAATCATACAAGTCAAAGGGGAACGGATCGGACAAAACGTCGCTTTCGTTATTTACAGTATTTTGTACAATTATACTAGAGGCGTCCGGGAGTTTCCTCCGGCCATTCCCTGGAAGGCGACCGGCGGATAATCCAGCCGTTCTCTCCATTCCACGGGCGGCCGGGATAGAAATCCCGTACTTTCCTCACTACCAGGCGACCGGCGGCAAGTTCCAGCCGTTCTCTCCTGAATTACATTATACTGGGCGACCGGCGGCATGTTCCAGCCGTTCTCTCCCGAAATACGATAGACTGGGCGACCGGCGGCGAGTTCCAGCCGTTCTTTCCCGAATTACGATAGACTCTAAACTAGGCGACCGGCGGCGAGTTCCAGCCGTTCTCTCCTATTAACGCGAACCAGAGAGTACTCTCCCGCTTGCTCCCCCTGGATGGCGACCGGCGGTAGGTTCCTGCCGTTCTCTCCATCCCAGGAGAAGAGCAGAAGATGCTCTCTGGGTTCCCTCGGGCGTCCGGGTGGTTCCACCGTCCATTCCCTGGTAGGCGACCGGCGGCGAGTTCCTGCCGTTCTCTCCATATCAGGGCGGCCAGTTAAGAGCCCCCGTACTCTCCCGTGACTCTAAGGGCGACCGTGGTAATTACCTCGTTCTCTCCCAAAGAGCGCAGCGAAATAGGAAGATTTGCTACTCCGAAACCGATATTTATATTACCGCGTTGCTAGAGTCCGCGGACAATCAACAACCTCGCGTTGCTATGCTCGGTCGGCTCTCGCGGGTTAGCGAACGTTCGGAGCGCGTCGGCGAGCCACGCGCTCGTCGAGACACGCGTTCGCTTCGGAGTTCGTGAATGTTCGGCTCGGTTTCTCGACGCTCGTTGCTCCGTTTCGCGAGCCGGTCTTCTCGATTGTTCTAGGCGGTCGAGAACGTTGGTGTTGTTACAACTTATTACTTTTATTATTATCAATATAACATGCATTATTACCCATGTAATGCAGTTATTATCGCTAGAACTGTAATAATTATACTTATTACTTATATTATTATTAATATTACATGCATTATTACCCATATTATGCAGTTATAATCGCTAGAACTATAATAAATATACTTATTACTCCCGATATTATCAATATAACATCCATTATTACCCATATAATGCAGTTATTATCGCTAGAACTGTAATAATTATACTTATTTCTTATATTATCATCAATGTAACATGCATTATTACCCATATTATGCAGTTATTATCGATAGAATTATAATAAATATACTCATTACTTTTATTATTATCAATATAACAGGCACTCTTAGCCATATTTTACTAGTATTATCGCTAGAACAACAATAATTATACATATTTCTCCCGATATTATCATTATAACATGCGTTATTACCCATATAATGCAGTTAATATCGCTGGAACTGTAATAATTATACTTATTACTTATATTATTATCAATATAACATGCATTATTACCCATATTATGCAGTTATAATCGCTAGAACTGTAATAATTATACTTATTACTTATATTATTATCAATATAACATGCATTATTAGCTATATTATGCAATTATTATCGCTAGAACTATAATAAATATACTTATTACTCCCGATATTATCAACATAACATCCATTATTACCCATATAATGCAGTTATTATCGCTGGAACTGTAATAATTATACTTATTACTTATATTATTATCAATATAACATGCATTATTACCCATATTATGCAGTTATTATCGCTAGAACCATAATAAATATACTTATTACTTTTATTATTATCAATATACCATGCATTATTACCCATGTAATGCAGTTATTATCGCTAGAACTGTAATAATTATACTTATTACTTATATTATTATTAATATAACATGCATTATTACCCATATTATGCAGTTATAATCGCTAGAACTATAATAAATATACTTATTACTCCCGATATTATCAATATAACATCCATTATTACCCATATAATGCAGTTATTATCGCTAGAACTGTAATAATTATACTTATTTCTTATATTATCATCAATGTAACATGCATTATTACCCATATTATGCAGTTATTATCGCTAGAACTGTAATAAATATACTTATTACATTTATTATTATCAATATAACATGCATTATTACCTATATTATGCAGTTATTATCGCTAGAACTATAGTAAATATACTTACTACTCCCGATATTATCAATATAACATCCATTATTACCCATATAATGCAGTTATTATCGCTGGAACTGTAATAATTATACTTATTACTTATACTATTATCAATATAACATGCATTATTACCCATATTATGCAGTTATTATCGATAGAATTAGAATAAATATACTCATTACTTTTATTATTATCAATATAACAGGCACTCTTAGCCATATTTTACAAGTATTATCGCTAGAACTGTAATGATTATACTTATTACTCCCGATATTATCAATATAACATGCATTATTACCCATATAATGCAGTTATTATCGACAGAACAACAATAAATATACTTATTACTTTTATTATTATCAATATAACATGCACTATTAGCGATATTTTAGTTTTATTATCGCTAGAACTATAAAAATTATACTTACTACTCCAGATATTATCAATATAACATGCATTATACGCATATAATGCAGTTATTATCGCGAGAACTGTAATAATTATACTTATTACTTATATTATTATCAATATAACATGCATTATTACCCATATTATGCAGTTATAATCGCTAGAACTATAATAAATATACTTACTACTTTTATTATCATCAATATAACATGCATTATTACCCATATTATGCAGTTATTATTGATAGAACTATAATAAATATACTTATTACTTTTATTATTATCAATATAACATGCACTATTAGCCATATTTTACTATTATTATCGCTAGAACAATAATAATTATACATATTACTCCGGATATTATCAATATAACATGCATTATTACCCATATAATGCAGTTATTATCGCTAGAACTGTAATAAATACACTTATTACTTTTATTATCATCAATATAACATGCATTATTACCCATATTATGCAGTTATTATCGCTAGAACTGTAATAATTATACTTACTACTTATATTATCATCAATATAACATGCATTGTTACCGATATTATGCAGTTATTATTGATAGAACTATAATAAATATACTTATTACTATTATTATTAACAATATAACATCCATTATTACACATATAATGCAGTTAATATCGCTGGAACTGTAATAATTATACTTATTACTTATATTATTATCAATATAACATGCATTATTACCCATATTATGCAGTTATAATCGCTAGAACTGTAATAATTATACTTATTACTTATATTATTATCAATATAACATGCATTATTAGCTATATTATGCAATTATTATCGCTAGAACTATAATAAATATACTTATTACTCCCGATATTATCAACATAACATCCATTATTACCCATATAATGCAGTTATTATCGCTGGAACTGTAATAATTATACTTATTACTTATATTATTATCAATATAACATGCATTATTACCCATATTATGCAGTTATTATCGCTAGAACCATAATAAATATACTTATTACTTTTATTATTATCAATATACCATGCATTATTACCCATGTAATGCAGTTATTATCGCTAGAACTGTAATAATTATACTTATTACTTATATTATTATTAATATAACATGCATTATTACCCATATTATGCAGTTATAATCGCTAGAACTATAATAAATATACTTATTACTCCCGATATTATCAATATAACATCCATTATTACCCATATAATGCAGTTATTATCGCTAGAACTGTAATAATTATACTTATTTCTTATATTATCATCAATGTAACATGCATTATTACCCATATTATGCAGTTATTATCGCTAGAACTGTAATAAATATACTTATTACATTTATTATTATCAATATAACATGCATTATTACCTATATTATGCAGTTATTATCGCTAGAACTATAGTAAATATACTTACTACTCCCGATATTATCAATATAACATCCATTATTACCCATATAATGCAGTTATTATCGCTGGAACTGTAATAATTATACTTATTACTTATACTATTATCAATATAACATGCATTATTACCCATATTATGCAGTTATTATCGATAGAATTAGAATAAATATACTCATTACTTTTATTATTATCAATATAACAGGCACTCTTAGCCATATTTTACAAGTATTATCGCTAGAACTGTAATGATTATACTTATTACTCCCGATATTATCAATATAACATGCATTATTACCCATATAATGCAGTTATTATCGACAGAACAACAATAAATATACTTATTACTTTTATTATTATCAATATAACATGCACTATTAGCGATATTTTAGTTTTATTATCGCTAGAACTATAAAAATTATACTTACTACTCCAGATATTATCAATATAACATGCATTATACGCATATAATGCAGTTATTATCGCGAGAACTGTAATAATTATACTTATTACTTATATTATTATCAATATAACATGCATTATTACCCATATTATGCAGTTATAATCGCTAGAACTATAATAAATATACTTACTACTTTTATTATCATCAATATAACATGCATTATTACCCATATTATGCAGTTATTATTGATAGAACTATAATAAATATACTTATTACTTTTATTATTATCAATATAACATGCACTATTAGCCATATTTTACTATTATTATCGCTAGAACAATAATAATTATACATATTACTCCGGATATTATCAATATAACATGCATTATTACCCATATAATGCAGTTATTATCGCTAGAACTGTAATAAATACACTTATTACTTTTATTATCATCAATATAACATGCATTATTACCCATATTATGCAGTTATTATCGCTAGAACTGTAATAATTATACTTACTACTTATATTATCATCAATATAACATGCATTGTTACCGATATTATGCAGTTATTATTGATAGAACTATAATAAATATACTTATTACTATTATTATTAACAATATAACATCCATTATTACACATATAATGCAGTTAATATCGCTGGAACTGTAATAATTATACTTATTACTTATATTATTATCAATATAACATGCATTATTACCCATATTATGCAGTTATAATCGCTAGAACTGTAATAATTATACTTATTACTTATATTATTATCAATATAACATGCATTATTAGCTATATTATGCAATTATTATCGCTAGAACTATAATAAATATACTTATTACTCCCGATATTATCAACATAACATCCATTATTACCCATATAATGCAGTTATTATCGCTGGAACTGTAATAATTATACTTATTACTTATATTATTATCAATATAACATGCATTATTACCCATATTATGCAGTTATTATCGCTAGAACCATAATAAATATACTTATTACTTTTATTATTATCAATATACCATGCATTATTACCCATGTAATGCAGTTATTATCGCTAGAACTGTAATAATTATACTTATTACTTATATTATTATTAATATAACATGCATTATTACCCATATTATGCAGTTATAATCGCTAGAACTATAATAAATATACTTATTACTCCCGATATTATCAATATAACATCCATTATTACCCATATAATGCAGTTATTATCGCTAGAACTGTAATAATTATACTTATTTCTTATATTATCATCAATGTAACATGCATTATTACCCATATTATGCAGTTATTATCGCTAGAACTGTAATAAATATACTTATTACATTTATTATTATCAATATAACATGCATTATTACCTATATTATGCAGTTATTATCGCTAGAACTATAGTAAATATACTTACTACTCCCGATATTATCAATATAACATCCATTATTACCCATATAATGCAGTTATTATCGCTGGAACTGTAATAATTATACTTATTACTTATACTATTATCAATATAACATGCATTATTACCCATATTATGCAGTTATTATCGATAGAATTAGAATAAATATACTCATTACTTTTATTATTATCAATATAACAGGCACTCTTAGCCATATTTTACAAGTATTATCGCTAGAACTGTAATGATTATACTTATTACTCCCGATATTATCAATATAACATGCATTATTACCCATATAATGCAGTTATTATCGACAGAACAACAATAAATATACTTATTACTTTTATTATTATCAATATAACATGCACTATTAGCGATATTTTAGTTTTATTATCGCTAGAACTATAAAAATTATACTTACTACTCCAGATATTATCAATATAACATGCATTATACGCATATAATGCAGTTATTATCGCGAGAACTGTAATAATTATACTTATTACTTATATTATTATCAATATAACATGCATTATTACCCATATTATGCAGTTATAATCGCTAGAACTATAATAAATATACTTACTACTTTTATTATCATCAATATAACATGCATTATTACCCATATTATGCAGTTATTATTGATAGAACTATAATAAATATACTTATTACTTTTATTATTATCAATATAACATGCACTATTAGCCATATTTTACTATTATTATCGCTAGAACAATAATAATTATACATATTACTCCGGATATTATCAATATAACATGCATTATTACCCATATAATGCAGTTATTATCGCTAGAACTGTAATAAATACACTTATTACTTTTATTATCATCAATATAACATGCATTATTACCCATATTATGCAGTTATTATCGCTAGAACTGTAATAATTATACTTACTACTTATATTATCATCAATATAACATGCATTGTTACCGATATTATGCAGTTATTATTGATAGAACTATAATAAATATACTTATTACTATTATTATTAACAATATAACATGCATTATTACCCATATTATGCAGTTATTATCGCTAGAACTGTAATAATTATACTTATTTCTTATATTATCATCAATGTAACATGCATTATTACCCATATTATGCAGTTATTATCGCTAGAACTGTAATAAATATACTTATTACATTTATTATTATCAATATAACATGCATTATTACCTATATTATGCAGTTATTATCGCTAGAACTATAGTAAATATACTTACTACTCCCGATATTATCAATATAACATCCATTATTACACATATAATGCAGTTATTATCGCTGGAACTGTAATAATTATACTTATTACTTATATTATTATCAATATAACATGCATTATTACCCATATTATGCAGTTATTATCGATAGAATCATAATAAATATACTCATTACTTTTATTATTATCAATATAACAGGCACTCTTAGCCATATTTTACTAGTATTATCGCTAGAACAACAATAATTATACATATTTCTCCCGATATTATCATTATAACATGCGTTATTACCCATATAATGCAGTTAATATCGCTGGAACTGTAATAATTATACTTATTACTTATATTATTATCAATATAACATGCATTATTACCCATATTATGCAGTTATAATCGCTAGAACTGTAATAATTATACTTATTACTTATATTATTATCAATATAACATGCATTATTAGCTATATTATGCAATTATTATCGCTAGAACTATAATAAATATACTTATTACTCCCGATATTATCAACATAACATCCATTATTACCCATATAATGCAGTTATTATCGCTGGAACTGTAATAATTATACTTATTACTTATATTATTATCAATATAACATGCATTATTACCCATATTATGCAGTTATTATCGCTAGAACCATAATAAATATACTTATTACTTTTATTATTATCAATATACCATGCATTATTACCCATGTAATGCAGTTATTATCGCTAGAACTGTAATAATTATACTTATTACTTATATTATTATTAATATAACATGCATTATTACCCATATTATGCAGTTATAATCGCTAGAACTATAATAAATATACTTATTACTCCCGATATTATCAATATAACATCCATTATTACCCATATAATGCAGTTATTATCGCTAGAACTGTAATAATTATACTTATTTCTTATATTATCATCAATGTAACATGCATTATTACCCATATTATGCAGTTATTATCGCTAGAACTGTAATAAATATACTTATTACATTTATTATTATCAATATAACATGCATTATTACCTATATTATGCAGTTATTATCGCTAGAACTATAGTAAATATACTTACTACTCCCGATATTATCAATATAACATCCATTATTACCCATATAATGCAGTTATTATCGCTGGAACTGTAATAATTATACTTATTACTTATACTATTATCAATATAACATGCATTATTACCCATATTATGCAGTTATTATCGATAGAATTAGAATAAATATACTCATTACTTTTATTATTATCAATATAACAGGCACTCTTAGCCATATTTTACAAGTATTATCGCTAGAACTGTAATGATTATACTTATTACTCCCGATATTATCAATATAACATGCATTATTACCCATATAATGCAGTTATTATCGACAGAACAACAATAAATATACTTATTACTTTTATTATTATCAATATAACATGCACTATTAGCGATATTTTAGTTTTATTATCGCTAGAACTATAAAAATTATACTTACTACTCCAGATATTATCAATATAACATGCATTATACGCATATAATGCAGTTATTATCGCGAGAACTGTAATAATTATACTTATTACTTATATTATTATCAATATAACATGCATTATTACCCATATTATGCAGTTATAATCGCTAGAACTATAATAAATATACTTACTACTTTTATTATCATCAATATAACATGCATTATTACCCATATTATGCAGTTATTATTGATAGAACTATAATAAATATACTTATTACTTTTATTATTATCAATATAACATGCACTATTAGCCATATTTTACTATTATTATCGCTAGAACAATAATAATTATACATATTACTCCGGATATTATCAATATAACATGCATTATTACCCATATAATGCAGTTATTATCGCTAGAACTGTAATAAATACACTTATTACTTTTATTATCATCAATATAACATGCATTATTACCCATATTATGCAGTTATTATCGCTAGAACTGTAATAATTATACTTACTACTTATATTATCATCAATATAACATGCATTGTTACCGATATTATGCAGTTATTATTGATAGAACTATAATAAATATACTTATTACTATTATTATTAACAATATAACATGCATTATTACCCATATTATGCAGTTATTATCGCTAGAACTGTAATAATTATACTTATTTCTTATATTATCATCAATGTAACATGCATTATTACCCATATTATGCAGTTATTATCGCTAGAACTGTAATAAATATACTTATTACATTTATTATTATCAATATAACATGCATTATTACCCATATTATGCAGTTATTATCGATAGAATTATAATAAATATACTTATTACTTTTATTATTACCAATATAACAGGCACTCTTAGCCATATTTTACTAGTATTATCGCTAGAACTGTAATGATTATACTTATTACTCCCGATATTATCAATATAACATGCATTATTACCCATATAATGCAGTTATTATCGACAGAACTATAATAAATATACTTATTACTTTTATTATTATCAATATAACATGCACTATTACCCATATTATGCAGTTATAATCGCTAGAACTATAATAAATATACTTACTACTTTTATTATCATCAATATAACATGCATTATTACCCATATTATGCAGTTATAATCGAGAGAACTGTAATAATTATACTTATTACTTATATTATCATCAATATAACATGCATTATTACCCGAATTATGCAGTTATTAACGCTAGAACTGTAATAAATATACTTATTACTTTTATTATCATCAATATAACATGCATTATTACCCATATTTCGCAGTTATTATCGATAGAACTATAATAAATGTACTTATTACTTTTATTATTACCAATATAACAGGCACTCTTAGCCATATTTTACTAGTATTATCGCTAGAACTGTAATGATTATACTTATTACTCCCGATATTATCAATATAACATCCATTATTACCCATATAATGCAGTTATTATCGCTAGAACTGTAATAATTATACTTATTTCTTATATTATCATCAATGTAACATGCATTATTACCCATATTATGCAGTTATTATCGCTAGAACTGTAATAAATATACTTATTACATTTATTATTATCAATATAACATGCATTATTACCTATATTATGCAGTTATTATCGCTAGAACTATAGTAAATATACTTACTACTCCCGATATTATCAATATAACATCCATTATCACCCATATAATGCAGTTATTATCGCTGGAACTGTAATAATTATACTTATTACTTATATTATTATCAATATAACATGCATTATTACCCATATTATGCAGTTATTATCGATAGAATTATAATAAATATACTCATTACTTTTATTATTATCAATATAACAGGCACTCTTAGCCATATTTTACTAGTATTATCGCTAGAACAACAATAATTATACATATTACTCCCGATATTATCATTATAACATGCGTTATTACCCATATAATGCAGTTAATATCGCTGGAACTGTAATAATTATACTTATTACTTATATTATTATCAATATAACATGCATTATTACCCATATTATGCAGTTATAATCGCTAGAACTGTAATAATTATACTTATTACTTATATTATTATCAATATAACATGCATTATTACCTATATTATGCAATTATTATCGCTAGAACTATAATAAATATACTTATTACTCCCGATATTATCAACATAACATCCATTATTACCCATATAATGCAGTTATTATCGCCGGAACTGTAATAATTATACTTATTACTTATATTATTATCAATATAACATGCATTATTACCCATATTATGCAGTTATTATCGCTAGAACCATAATAAATATACTTATTACTTTTATTATTATCAATATAACATGCATTATTACCCATGTAATGCAGTTATTATCGCTAGAACTGTAATAATTATACTTATTACTTATATTATTATTAATATAACATGCATTATTACCCATATTATGCAGTTATAATCGCTAGAACTATAATAAATATACTTATTACTCCCGATATTATCAATATAACATCCATTATTACCCATATAATGCAGTTATTATCGCTAGAACTGTAATAATTATACTTATTTCTTATATTATCATCAATGTAACATGCATTATTACGCATATTATGCAGTTATTATCGCTAGAACTGTAATAAATATACTTATTACATTTATTATTATCAATATAACATGCATTATTACCTATAGTATGCAGTTATTATCGCTAGAACTATAGTAAATATACTTACTACTCCCGATATTATCAATATAACATCCATTATTACCCATATAATGCAGTTATTATCGCTGGAACTGTAATAATTATACTTATTACTTATATTATTATCAATATAACATGCATTATTACCCATATTATGCAGTTATAATCGCTAGAACTATAATAAATATACTTACTACTTTTATTATCATCAATATAACATGCATTATTACCCATATTATGCAGTTATTATTGATAGAACTATAATAAATATACTTATTACTTTTATTATTATCAATATAACATGCACTATTAGCCATATTTTACTATTATTATCGCTAGAAAAATAATAATTATACATATTACTCCGGATATTATCAATATAGCATGCATTATTACCCATATAATGCAGATATTATCGCTAGAACTGTAATAATTATAATTATCACTTATATTATTAGCAATATAACGTGCATTATTACCCATATAGTGCAGTTATTATCGCTAGAACAGTAATAATTATACTTATTACTTATATTATTATCAATATAACATGCATTATTACCCATATTATGCAGTTATTATCGATATAACTGTAATAAATATACTTATTACTTTTATTATTATCAATATAACATGCATTATTACCCATATTATGCAGTTATTATCGATAGAACTATAATAAATATACTTATTACTTTTATTATTATCAATATAACATGCACTATTAGCCATATTTTACTATTATTATCGCTAGAACTATAATAATTATACTTATTACTCCCGATATTATCAATATAGCATGCATTATTACCCATATAATGCAGTTATTATCGCTAGAACTGTAATAATTATACTTATTACTTATATTATTATCAATATAACATGCATTATTACCCATATTATGCAGTTATAATCGAGAGAACTGTAATAATTATACTTATTACTTATATTATCATCAATATAACATGCATTATTACCCATATTATGCAGTTATTATCGCTAGAACTGTAATAATTATACTTATTACTTATATTATTAGCAATATAACGTGCATTATTACCCATATAATGCAGTTATTATCGCTAGAACTGTAATAATTATACTTATTACTCCCGATATTATCAATATAGCATGCATTATTACCCATATAATGCAGTTATTATCGCTAGAACTGTAATAATTATACTTATTACTTATATTATTATCAATATAACATGCATTATTACCCATATTATGCAGTTATAATCGAGAGAACTGTAATAATTATACTTATTACTTATATTATCATCAATATAACATGCATTATTACCCATATTATGCAGTTATTATCGCTAGAACTGTAATAATTATACTTATTACTTATATTATTAGCAATATAACGTGCATTATTACCCATATAATGCAGTTATTATCGCTAGAACTGTAATAATTATACTTATTACTTATATTATTATCAATATAACATGCATTATTACCCATATTATGCAGTTTTTATCGATAGAACTATAATAAATATACTTATTACTTTTATTATTCTCAAAATAACATGCATTATTACCCATATTATGCAGTTATAATCGCTAGAACTATAATAAATATACTTACTACTTTTATTATCATCAATATAACATGCATTATTACGCATATAATGCAGTTATTATCGCTAGAACTGTAATAAATATACTTATTACTTTTATTATTATCAATATAACATGCATTATTACCCATATTATGCAGTTATAATCGAGAGAACTGTAATAATTATACTTATTACTTATATTATCATCAATATAACATGCATTATTACCCATATTATGCAGTTATTTTCGCTAGAACTGTAATAATTATACTTATTACTTATATTATTAGCAATATAACGTGCATAATTACCCATATTATGCAGTTCTTATCGATAGAACTATAATAAATATACTTATTACTTTTATTATTCTGAAAATAACATGCATTATTACCCATATTATGCAGTTATAATCGCTAGAACTGTAATAATTATACTTATTACTTATATTATTATCAATATAACATGCATTATTAGCTATATTATGCAATTATTATCGCTAGAACTATAATAAATATACTTATTACTCCCGATATTATCAACATAACATCCATTATTACCCATATAATGCAGTTATTATCGCTGGAACTGTAATAATTATACTTATTACTTATATTATTATCAATATAACATGCATTATTACCCATATTATGCAGTTATTATCGCTAGAACCATAATAAATATACTTATTACTTTTATTATTATCAATATACCATGCATTATTACCCATGTAATGCAGTTATTATCGCTAGAACTGTAATAATTATACTTATTACTTATATTATTATTAATATAACATGCATTATTACCCATATTATGCAGTTATAATCGCTAGAACTATAATAAATATACTTATTACTCCCGATATTATCAATATAACATCCATTATTACCCATATAATGCAGTTATTATCGCTAGAACTGTAATAATTATACTTATTTCTTATATTATCATCAATGTAACATGCATTATTACCCATATTATGCAGTTATTATCGCTAGAACTGTAATAAATATACTTATTACATTTATTATTATCAATATAACATGCATTATTACCTATATTATGCAGTTATTATCGCTAGAACTATAGTAAATATACTTACTACTCCCGATATTATCAATATAACATCCATTATTACCCATATAATGCAGTTATTATCGCTGGAACTGTAATAATTATACTTATTACTTATACTATTATCAATATAACATGCATTATTACCCATATTATGCAGTTATTATCGATAGAATTAGAATAAATATACTCATTACTTTTATTATTATCAATATAACAGGCACTCTTAGCCATATTTTACAAGTATTATCGCTAGAACTGTAATGATTATACTTATTACTCCCGATATTATCAATATAACATGCATTATTACCCATATAATGCAGTTATTATCGACAGAACAACAATAAATATACTTATTACTTTTATTATTATCAATATAACATGCACTATTAGCGATATTTTAGTTTTATTATCGCTAGAACTATAAAAATTATACTTACTACTCCAGATATTATCAATATAACATGCATTATACGCATATAATGCAGTTATTATCGCGAGAACTATAATAAATATACTTACTACTTTTATTATCATCAATATAACATGCATTATTACCCATATTATGCAGTTATTATTGATAGAACTATAATAAATATACTTATTACTTCTATTATTATCAATATAACATGCACTATTAGCCATATTTTACTATTATTATCGCTAGAACAATAATAATTATACATATTACTCCGGATATTATCAATATAACATGCATTATTACCCATATAATGCAGTTATTATCGCTAGAACTGTAATAAATACACTTATTACTTTTATTATCATCAATATAACATGCATTATTACCCATATTATGCAGTTATTATCGCTAGAACTGTAATAATTATACTTACTACTTATATTATCATCAATATAACATGCATTGTTACCGATATTATGCAGTTATTATTGATAGAACTATAATAAATATACTTATTACTATTATTATTAACAATATAACATGCATTATTACCCATATTATGCAGTTATTATCGCTAGAACTGTAATAATTATACTTATTTCTTATATTATCATCAATGTAACATGCATTATTACCCATATTATGCAGTTATTATCGCTAGAACTGTAATAAATATACTTATTACATTTATTATTATCAATATAACATGCATTATTACCTATATTATGCAGTTATTATCGCTAGAACTATAGTAAATATACTTACTACTCCCGATATTATCAATATAACATCCATTATTACACATATAATGCAGTTATTATCGCTGGAACTGTAATAATTATACTTATTACTTATATTATTATCAATATAACATGCATTATTACCCATATTATGCAGTTATTATCGATAGAATCATAATAAATATACTCATTACTTTTATTATTATCAATATAACAGGCACTCTTAGCCATATTTTACTAGTATTATCGCTAGAACAACAATAATTATACATATTTCTCCCGATATTATCATTATAACATGCGTTATTACCCATATAATGCAGTTAATATCGCTGGAACTGTAATAATTATACTTATTACTTATATTATTATCAATATAACATGCATTATTACCCATATTATGCAGTTATAATCGCTAGAACTGTAATAATTATACTTATTACTTATATTATTATCAATATAACATGCATTATTAGCTATATTATGCAATTATTATCGCTAGAACTATAATAAATATACTTATTACTCCCGATATTATCAACATAACATCCATTATTACCCATATAATGCAGTTATTATCGCTGGAACTGTAATAATTATACTTATTACTTATATTATTATCAATATAACATGCATTATTACCCATATTATGCAGTTATTATCGCTAGAACCATAATAAATATACTTATTACTTTTATTATTATCAATATACCATGCATTATTACCCATGTAATGCAGTTATTATCGCTAGAACTGTAATAATTATACTTATTACTTATATTATTATTAATATAACATGCATTATTACCCATATTATGCAGTTATAATCGCTAGAACTATAATAAATATACTTATTACTCCCGATATTATCAATATAACATCCATTATTACCCATATAATGCAGTTATTATCGCTAGAACTGTAATAATTATACTTATTTCTTATATTATCATCAATGTAACATGCATTATTACCCATATTATGCAGTTATTATCGCTAGAACTGTAATAAATATACTTATTACATTTATTATTATCAATATAACATGCATTATTACCTATATTATGCAGTTATTATCGCTAGAACTATAGTAAATATACTTACTACTCCCGATATTATCAATATAACATCCATTATTACCCATATAATGCAGTTATTATCGCTGGAACTGTAATAATTATACTTATTACTTATACTATTATCAATATAACATGCATTATTACCCATATTATGCAGTTATTATCGATAGAATTAGAATAAATATACTCATTACTTTTATTATTATCAATATAACAGGCACTCTTAGCCATATTTTACAAGTATTATCGCTAGAACTGTAATGATTATACTTATTACTCCCGATATTATCAATATAACATGCATTATTACCCATATAATGCAGTTATTATCGACAGAACAACAATAAATATACTTATTACTTTTATTATTATCAATATAACATGCACTATTAGCGATATTTTAGTTTTATTATCGCTAGAACTATAAAAATTATACTTACTACTCCAGATATTATCAATATAACATGCATTATACGCATATAATGCAGTTATTATCGCGAGAACTGTAATAATTATACTTATTACTTATATTATTATCAATATAACATGCATTATTACCCATATTATGCAGTTATAATCGCTAGAACTATAATAAATATACTTACTACTTTTATTATCATCAATATAACATGCATTATTACCCATATTATGCAGTTATTATTGATAGAACTATAATAAATATACTTATTACTTTTATTATTATCAATATAACATGCACTATTAGCCATATTTTACTATTATTATCGCTAGAACTGTAATGATTATACTTATTACTCCCGATATTATCAATATAACATGCATTATTACCCATATAATGCAGTTATTATCGACAGAACAACAATAAATATACTTATTACTTTTATTATTATCAATATAACATGCACTATTAGCGATATTTTAGTTTTATTATCGCTAGAACTATAAAAATTATACTTACTACTCCAGATATTATCAATATAACATGCATTATACGCATATAATGCAGTTATTATCGCGAGAACTGTAATAATTATACTTATTACTTATATTATTATCAATATAACATGCATTATTACCCATATTATGCAGTTATAATCGCTAGAACTATAATAAATATACTTACTACTTTTATTATCATCAATATAACATGCATTATTACCCATATTATGCAGTTATTATTGATAGAACTATAATAAATATACTTATTACTTTTATTATTATCAATATAACATGCACTATTAGCCATATTTTACTATTATTATCGCTAGAACAATAATAATTATACATATTACTCCGGATATTATCAATATAACATGCATTATTACCCATATAATGCAGTTATTATCGCTAGAACTGTAATAAATACACTTATTACTTTTATTATCATCAATATAACATGCATTATTACCCATATTATGCAGTTATTATCGCTAGAACTGTAATAATTATACTTACTACTTATATTATCATCAATATAACATGCATTGTTACCGATATTATGCAGTTATTATTGATAGAACTATAATAAATATACTTATTACTATTATTATTAACAATATAACATGCATTATTACCCATATTATGCAGTTATTATCGCTAGAACTGTAATAATTATACTTATTTCTTATATTATCATCAATGTAACATGCATTATTACCCATATTATGCAGTTATTATCGCTAGAACTGTAATAAATATACTTATTACATTTATTATTATCAATATAACATGCATTATTACCTATATTATGCAGTTATTATCGCTAGAACTATAGTAAATATACTTACTACTCCCGATATTATCAATATAACATCCATTATTACACATATAATGCAGTTATTATCGCTGGAACTGTAATAATTATACTTATTACTTATATTATTATCAATATAACATGCATTATTACCCATATTATGCAGTTATTATCGATAGAATCATAATAAATATACTCATTACTTTTATTATTATCAATATAACAGGCACTCTTAGCCATATTTTACTAGTATTATCGCTAGAACAACAATAATTATACATATTTCTCCCGATATTATCATTATAACATGCGTTATTACCCATATAATGCAGTTAATATCGCTGGAACTGTAATAATTATACTTATTACTTATATTATTATCAATATAACATGCATTATTACCCATATTATGCAGTTATAATCGCTAGAACTGTAATAATTATACTTATTACTTATATTATTATCAATATAACATGCATTATTAGCTATATTATGCAATTATTATCGCTAGAACTATAATAAATATACTTATTACTCCCGATATTATCAACATAACATCCATTATTACCCATATAATGCAGTTATTATCGCTGGAACTGTAATAATTATACTTATTACTTATATTATTATCAATATAACATGCATTATTACCCATATTATGCAGTTATTATCGCTAGAACCATAATAAATATACTTATTACTTTTATTATTATCAATATACCATGCATTATTACCCATGTAATGCAGTTATTATCGCTAGAACTGTAATAATTATACTTATTACTTATATTATTATTAATATAACATGCATTATTACCCATATTATGCAGTTATAATCGCTAGAACTATAATAAATATACTTATTACTCCCGATATTATCAATATAACATCCATTATTACCCATATAATGCAGTTATTATCGCTAGAACTGTAATAATTATACTTATTTCTTATATTATCATCAATGTAACATGCATTATTACCCATATTATGCAGTTATTATCGCTAGAACTGTAATAAATATACTTATTACATTTATTATTATCAATATAACATGCATTATTACCTATATTATGCAGTTATTATCGCTAGAACTATAGTAAATATACTTACTACTCCCGATATTATCAATATAACATCCATTATTACCCATATAATGCAGTTATTATCGCTGGAACTGTAATAATTATACTTATTACTTATACTATTATCAATATAACATGCATTATTACCCATATTATGCAGTTATTATCGATAGAATTAGAATAAATATACTCATTACTTTTATTATTATCAATATAACAGGCACTCTTAGCCATATTTTACAAGTATTATCGCTAGAACTGTAATGATTATACTTATTACTCCCGATATTATCAATATAACATGCATTATTACCCATATAATGCAGTTATTATCGACAGAACAACAATAAATATACTTATTACTTTTATTATTATCAATATAACATGCACTATTAGCGATATTTTAGTTTTATTATCGCTAGAACTATAAAAATTATACTTACTACTCCAGATATTATCAATATAACATGCATTATACGCATATAATGCAGTTATTATCGCGAGAACTGTAATAATTATACTTATTACTTATATTATTATCAATATAACATGCATTATTACCCATATTATGCAGTTATAATCGCTAGAACTATAATAAATATACTTACTACTTTTATTATCATCAATATAACATGCATTATTACCCATATTATGCAGTTATTATTGATAGAACTATAATAAATATACTTATTACTTTTATTATTATCAATATAACATGCACTATTAGCCATATTTTACTATTATTATCGCTAGAACAATAATAATTATACATATTACTCCGGATATTATCAATATAACATGCATTATTACCCATATAATGCAGTTATTATCGCTAGAACTGTAATAAATACACTTATTACTTTTATTATCATCAATATAACATGCATTATTACCCATATTATGCAGTTATTATCGCTAGAACTGTAATAATTATACTTACTACTTATATTATCATCAATATAACATGCATTGTTACCGATATTATGCAGTTATTATTGATAGAACTATAATAAATATACTTATTACTATTATTATTAACAATATAACATGCATTATTACCCATATTATGCAGTTATTATCGCTAGAACTGTAATAATTATACTTATTTCTTATATTATCATCAATGTAACATGCATTATTACCCATATTATGCAGTTATTATCGCTAGAACTGTAATAAATATACTTATTACATTTATTATTATCAATATAACATGCATTATTACCCATATTATGCAGTTATTATCGATAGAATTATAATAAATATACTTATTACTTTTATTATTACCAATATAACAGGCACTCTTAGCCATATTTTACTAGTATTATCGCTAGAACTGTAATGATTATACTTATTACTCCCGATATTATCAATATAACATGCATTATTACCCATATTATGCAGTTATAATCGCTAGAACTATAATAAATATACTTACTACTTTTATTATCATCAATATAACATGCATTATTACCCATATTATGCAGTTATAATCGAGAGAACTGTAATAATTATACTTATTACTTATATTATCATCAATATAACATGCATTATTACCCGAATTATGCAGTTATTAACGCTAGAACTGTAATAAATATACTTATTACTTTTATTATCATCAATATAACATGCATTATTACCCATATTTCGCAGTTATTATCGATAGAACTATAATAAATGTACTTATTACTTTTATTATTACCAATATAACAGGCACTCTTAGCCATATTTTACTAGTATTATCGCTAGAACTGTAATGATTATACTTATTACTCCCGATATTATCAATATAACATCCATTATTACCCATATAATGCAGTTATTATCGCTAGAACTGTAATAATTATACTTATTTCTTATATTATCATCAATGTAACATGCATTATTACCCATATTATGCAGTTATTATCGCTAGAACTGTAATAAATATACTTATTACATTTATTATTATCAATATAACATGCATTATTACCTATATTATGCAGTTATTATCGCTAGAACTATAGTAAATATACTTACTACTCCCGATATTATCAATATAACATCCATTATCACCCATATAATGCAGTTATTATCGCTGGAACTGTAATAATTATACTTATTACTTATATTATTATCAATATAACATGCATTATTACCCATATTATGCAGTTATTATCGATAGAATTATAATAAATATACTCATTACTTTTATTATTATCAATATAACAGGCACTCTTAGCCATATTTTACTAGTATTATCGCTAGAACAACAATAATTATACATATTACTCCCGATATTATCATTATAACATGCGTTATTACCCATATAATGCAGTTAATATCGCTGGAACTGTAATAATTATACTTATTACTTATATTATTATCAATATAACATGCATTATTACCCATATTATGCAGTTATAATCGCTAGAACTGTAATAATTATACTTATTACTTATATTATTATCAATATAACATGCATTATTACCTATATTATGCAATTATTATCGCTAGAACTATAATAAATATACTTATTACTCCCGATATTATCAACATAACATCCATTATTACCCATATAATGCAGTTATTATCGCCGGAACTGTAATAATTATACTTATTACTTATATTATTATCAATATAACATGCATTATTACCCATATTATGCAGTTATTATCGCTAGAACCATAATAAATATACTTATTACTTTTATTATTATCAATATAACATGCATTATTACCCATGTAATGCAGTTATTATCGCTAGAACTGTAATAATTATACTTATTACTTATATTATTATTAATATAACATGCATTATTACCCATATTATGCAGTTATAATCGCTAGAACTATAATAAATATACTTATTACTCCCGATATTATCAATATAACATCCATTATTACCCATATAATGCAGTTATTATCGCTAGAACTGTAATAATTATACTTATTTCTTATATTATCATCAATGTAACATGCATTATTACGCATATTATGCAGTTATTATCGCTAGAACTGTAATAAATATACTTATTACATTTATTATTATCAATATAACATGCATTATTACCTATAGTATGCAGTTATTATCGCTAGAACTATAGTAAATATACTTACTACTCCCGATATTATCAATATAACATCCATTATTACCCATATAATGCAGTTATTATCGCTGGAACTGTAATAATTATACTTATTACTTATATTATTATCAATATAACATGCATTATTACCCATATTATGCAGTTATAATCGCTAGAACTATAATAAATATACTTACTACTTTTATTATCATCAATATAACATGCATTATTACCCATATTATGCAGTTATTATTGATAGAACTATAATAAATATACTTATTACTTTTATTATTATCAATATAACATGCACTATTAGCCATATTTTACTATTATTATCGCTAGAAAAATAATAATTATACATATTACTCCGGATATTATCAATATAGCATGCATTATTACCCATATAATGCAGATATTATCGCTAGAACTGTAATAATTATAATTATCACTTATATTATTAGCAATATAACGTGCATTATTACCCATATAGTGCAGTTATTATCGCTAGAACAGTAATAATTATACTTATTACTTATATTATTATCAATATAACATGCATTATTACCCATATTATGCAGTTATTATCGATATAACTGTAATAAATATACTTATTACTTTTATTATTATCAATATAACATGCATTATTACCCATATTATGCAGTTATTATCGATAGAACTATAATAAATATACTTATTACTTTTATTATTATCAATATAACATGCACTATTAGCCATATTTTACTATTATTATCGCTAGAACTATAATAATTATACTTATTACTCCCGATATTATCAATATAGCATGCATTATTACCCATATAATGCAGTTATTATCGCTAGAACTGAAATAATTATACTTATTACTTATATTATTATCAATATAACATGCATTATTACCCATATTATGCAGTTATAATCGAGAGAACTGTAATAATTATACTTATTACTTATATTATCATCAATATAACATGCATTATTACCCATATTATGCAGTTATTATCGCTAGAACTGTAATAATTATACTTATTACTTATATTATTAGCAATATAACGTGCATTATTACCCATATAATGCAGTTATTATCGCTAGAACTGTAATAATTATACTTATTACTCCCGATATTATCAATATAGCATGCATTATTACCCATATAATGCAGTTATTATCGCTAGAACTGTAATAATTATACTTATTACTTATATTATTATCAATATAACATGCATTATTACCCATATTATGCAGTTATAATCGAGAGAACTGTAATAATTATACTTATTACTTATATTATCATCAATATAACATGCATTATTACCCATATTATGCAGTTATTATCGCTAGAACTGTAATAATTATACTTATTACTTATATTATTAGCAATATAACGTGCATTATTACCCATATAATGCAGTTATTATCGCTAGAACTGTAATAATTATACTTATTACTTATATTATTATCAATATAACATGCATTATTACCCATATTATGCAGTTTTTATCGATAGAACTATAATAAATATACTTATTACTTTTATTATTCTCAAAATAACATGCATTATTACCCATATTATGCAGTTATAATCGCTAGAACTATAATAAATATACTTACTACTTTTATTATCATCAATATAACATGCATTATTACGCATATAATGCAGTTATTATCGCTAGAACTGTAATAAATATACTTATTACTTTTATTATTATCAATATAACATGCATTATTACCCATATTATGCAGTTATAATCGAGAGAACTGTAATAATTATACTTATTACTTATATTATCATCAATATAACATGCATTATTACCCATATTATGCAGTTATTTTCGCTAGAACTGTAATAATTATACTTATTACTTATATTATTAGCAATATAACGTGCATAATTACCCATATTATGCAGTTCTTATCGATAGAACTATAATAAATATACTTATTACTTTTATTATTCTGAAAATAACATGCATTATTACCCATATTATGCAGTTATAATCGCTAGAACTATAATAAATATACTTACTACTTTTATTATCATCAATATAACATGCATTATTACGCATATAATGCAGTTATTATCGCTACAACTGTAATAATTATACTTATTACTTATATTATTCTCAATATAACATGCATTATTACCCATATTATGCAGTTATAATCGCTAGAACTATAATAAATATACTTACTACTTTTATTAACATCAATATAACATGCATTATTACCCATATTATGCAGTTTTTATCGATAGAACTATAATAAATATACTTATTACTTTTTATTATTATCAATATAACATGCACTATTAGCCATATTTTACTATTATTATCGCTAGAACTATAATAATTATACTTATTACTCCCGATATTATCAATATAGCATGCATTATTACCCATATAATGCAGTTATTATCGCTAGAACTGTAATAATTATACTTATTACTTATATTATTATCAATATAACATGCATTATTACCCATATTATGCAGTTATAATCGAGAGAACTGTAATAATTATACTTATTACTTATATTATCATCAATATAACATGCATTATTACCCATATTATGCAGTTATAATCGAGAGAACTGTAATAATTATACTTATTACTTATATTATCATCAATATAACATGCATTATTACCCATATTATGCAGTTATTTTCGCTAGAACTGTAATAATTATACTTATTACTTATATTATTAGCAATATAACGTGCATAATTACCCATATTATGCAGTTTTTATCGATAGAACTATAATAAATATACTTATTACTTTTATTATTCTCAAAATAACATGCATTATTACCCATATTATGCAGTTATAATCGCTAGAACTATAATAAATATACTTACTACTTTTATTATCATCAATATAACATGCATTATTACGCATATAATGCAGTTATTATCGCTACAACTGTAATAATTATACTTATTACTTATATTATTCTCAATATAACATGCATTATTACCCATATTATGCAGTTATAATCGCTAGAACTATAATAAATATACTTACTACTTTTATTAACATCAATATAACATGCATTATTACCCATATTATGCAGTTTTTATCGATAGAACTATAATAAATATACTTATTACTTTTTATTATTATCAACATAACATGCACTATTAGTCATATTTTACTATTATTATCGCTAGAACTATAATAATTATACTTATTACTCCCGATATTATCAATATAGCATGCATTATTACCCATATAATACAGTTATTATCGCTAGAACTGTAATAATTATACTTATTACTTATATTATTATCAATATAACATGCATTATTACCCATATTATGCAGTTATAATCAAGAGAACTGTAATAAATATACTTATTACTTTTTTATTATGAATATAACATGCATTATTACCCATATTATGCAGTTATTATCGCTAGAACTATAATAAATATACGTATTACTTTTGTTATCATCAATATAACATGCATTATTACCCATATTATGCAGTTATTATCGCTAGAACTGTAATAAATATACTTATTACTTTCTTATTATGAATATAACATGCACTCTTAGCCATACTTTTCTAGTATTATCGCTAAAACTGTAATAATTATACTTATTACTCCCGATATTATCAATATAACATCCATTATTACCCATATAATGCAGTTATTATCGCTAGAACTATAATAATTATACTTCTTACTTATAATATTAGCAATATAACGTGCATTATTACCCATGTTATGCAGTTATTATCGCTAGAACTCTAATAAATATACTTATTACTTTTGTGATCATGAATATAGCATGCATTATTACCCATATTATGCAGTTATTATCGATAGAATTATAATAAATATACTTATTACTTTTATTATTATCTGTATAACACGCATTATTACCCATATTATGCAGTTATTATCGCTACAACTGTAATAATTATACTTATTACTTATATTATCATCAATATAACATGCATTATACGCATATAATGCAGTTATTATCGCTAGAACTGTAATAATTATACTTATTAATTATATTATTATCAATATAACATGCATTATTACCCATATTATGCAGTTATAATCGCTAGAACTATAATAAATATACTTACTACTTTTATTATCATCAATATAACATGCATTATTACCCATATTATGCAGTTATTATTGATAGAACTATAATAAATATACTTACTACTTTTATTATTATCAATATAACATGCACTATTAGCCATATTTTACTATTATTATCGCTAGAACTGTAATAAATACACTTATTACTTTTATTATCATCAATATAACATGCATTATTACCCATATTATGCAGTTATTATTGATAGAACTATAATAAATATACTTATTACTTTTATTATTATCAATATAACATGCATTATTACCTATATTATGCAGTTATTATCGCTAGAACTATAATAAATATACTTATTACTCCCGATATTATCAATATAACATCCATCATTACCCATATAATGCAGTTATTATCGCAAGAACTGTAATAATTATACTTATTACTTATATTATTATCAATATAACATGCATTATTACCCATATTATGCAGTTATTATCGATAGAATTATAATAAGTATAATTATTACTTTTATTATTATCAATACAACAGGCACTCTTAGCCATATTTTACTAGTATTATCGCTAGAACTGTAATGATTATACTTATTACTCCCGATATTATCAATATAACATGCTTTATTACCCATATAATGGAGTTATTATCGACAGAACTATAATAAATATACTTATTACTTTTATTATTATCAATATAACATGCACTATTAGCCATATTTTACTATTATTATCGCTAGAACAATAATAATTATACATATTACTCCCGATATTATCAATATAACATGCATTATTACCCATATAATGCAGTTATTATCGCTAGAACTGTAATAATTATACATATTACTCCCGGTATTATCATTATAACATGCATTATTACCCATATAATGCAGTTAATATCGCTGGAACTGTAATAATTATACTTATTACTTATATTATTATCAATATAACATGCATTATTACCCATATTATGCAGTTATAATCGCTAGAACTGTAATAATTATACTTATTACTTATATTATTATCAATATAACATGCATTATTACCTATATTATGCAATTATTATCGCTAGAACTATAATAAATATACTTATTACTCCCGATATTATCAACATAACATCCATTATTACCCATATAATGCAGTTATTATCGCTGGAACTGTAATAATTATACTTATTACTTATATTATTATCAATATAACATGCATTATTACCCATATTATGCAGTTATTATCGCTAGAACCATAATAAATATACTTTGTAGGATGTATTTTCTCGCAAGGAAATGTCGCAAAGGATATTACTCAAAAGGTTTCTGTGGAAAACACAAAACACAAAATTTATTCATAACTGAATTCGTACAAACATAAACTTTCAAAATCTGTCAAATTAATACAAATCATACAAGTCAAAGGGGAACGGATCGGACAAAACGTCGCTTTCGTTATTTACAGTATTTTGTACAATTATACTAGAGGCGTCCGGGAGTTTCCTCCGGCCATTCCCTGGAAGGCGACCGGCGGATAATCCAGCCGTTCTCTCCATTCCACGGGCGGCCGGGATAGAAATCCCGTACTTTCCTCACTACCAGGCGACCGGCGGCAAGTTCCAGCCGTTCTCTCCTGAATTACATTATACTGGGCGACCGGCGGCATGTTCCAGCCGTTCTCTCCCGAAATACGATAGACTGGGCGACCGGCGGCGAGTTCCAGCCGTTCTTTCCCGAATTACGATAGACTCTAAACTAGGCGACCGGCGGCGAGTTCCAGCCGTTCTCTCCTATTAACGCGAACCAGAGAGTACTCTCCCGCTTGCTCCCCCTGGATGGCGACCGGAGGTAGGTTCCTGCCGTTCTCTCCATCCCAGGAGAAGAGCAGAAGATGCTCTCTGGGTTCCCTCGGGCGTCCGGGTGGTTCCACCGTCCATTCCCTGGTAGGCGACCGGCGGCGAGTTCCTGCCGTTCTCTCCATACCAGGGCGGCCAGTTAAGAGCCCCCGTACTCTCCCGTGACTCTAAGGGCGACCGTGGTAATTACCTCGTTCTCTCCCAAAGAGCGCAGCGAAATAGGAAGATTTGCTACTCCGAAACCGATATTTATATTACCGCGTTGCTAGAGTCCGCGGACAATCAACAACCTCGCGTTGCTATGCTCGGTCGGCTCTCGCGGGTTAGCGAACGTTCGGAACGCGTCGGCGAGCCACGCGCTCGTCGAGACACGCGTTCGCTTCGGAGTTCGTGAATGTTCGGCTCGGTTTCTCGACGCTCGTTGCTCCGTTTCGCGAGCCGGTCTTCTCGATTGTTCTAGGCGGTCGAGAACGTTGGTGTTGTTACAACTTATTACTTTTATTATTATCAATATAACATGCATTATTACCCATGTAATGCAGTTATTATCGCTAGAACTGTAATAATTATACTTATTACTTATATTATTATTAATATAACATGCATTATTACCCATATTATGCAGTTATAATCGCTAGAACTATAATAAATATACTTATTACTCCCGATATTATCAATATAACATCCATTATTACCCATATAATGCAGTTATTATCGCTAGAACTGTAATAATTATACTTATTTCTTATATTATCATCAATGTAACATGCATTATTACCCATATTATGCAGTTATTATCGCTAGAACTGTAATAAATATACTTATTACATTTATTATTATCAATATAACATGCATTATTACCTATATTATGCAGTTATTATCG
This sequence comes from Megachile leachella, assembly GCA_963576845.1. NCBI lineage: Eukaryota > Metazoa > Arthropoda > Insecta > Hymenoptera > Megachilidae > Megachile > Megachile leachella. Next base: position 667,656 of record CAUYWW010000208.1, read on the forward strand.
CTAGAACTATAGTAAATATACTTACTACTCCCGATATTATCAATATAACATCCATTATTACACATATAATGCAGTTATTATCGCTGGAACTGTAATAATTATACTTATTACTTATATTATTATCAATATAACATGCATTATTACCCATATTATGCAGTTATTATCGATAGAATTATAATAAATATAATTATTACTTTTATTATTATCAATACAACAGGCACTCTTAGCCATATTTTACTAGTATTATCGCTAGAACTGTAATGATTATACTTATTACTCCCGATATTATCAATATAACATGCTTTATTACCCATATAATGGAGTTATTATCGACAGAACTATAATAAATATACTTATTACTTTTATTATTATCAATATAACATGCACTATTAGCCATATTTTACTATTATTATCGCTAGAACAATAATAATTATACATATTACTCCCGATATTATCAATATAACATGCATTATTACCCATATAATGCAGTTATTATCGCTAGAACTGTAATAATTATACATATTACTCCCGATATTATCATTATAACATGCATTATTACCCATATAATGCAGTTAATATCGCTGGAACTGTAATAATTATACTTATTACTTATATTATTATCAATATAACATGCATTATTACCCATATTATGCAGTTATAATCGCTAGAACTGTAATAATTATACTTATTACTTATATTATTATCAATATAACATGCATTATTACCTATATTATGCAATTATTATCGCTAGAACTATAATAAATATACTTATTACTCCCGATATTATCAACATAACATCCATTATTACCCATATAATGCAGTTATTATCGCTGGAACTGTAATAATTATACTTATTACTTATATTATTATCAATATAACATGCATTATTACCCATATTATGCAGTTATTATCGCTAGAACCATAATAAATATACTTTGTAGGATGTATTTTCTCGCAAGGAAATGTCGCAAAGGATATTACTCAAAAGGTTTCTGTGGAAAACACAAAACACAAAATTTATTCATAACTGAATTCGTACAAACATAAACTTTCAAAATCTGTCAAATTAATACAAATCATACAAGTCAAAGGGGAACGGATCGGACAAAACGTCGCTTTCGTTATTTACAGTATTTTGTACAATTATACTAGAGGCGTCCGGGAGTTTCCTCCGGCCATTCCCTGGAAGGCGACCGGCGGATAATCCAGCCGTTCTCTCCATTCCACGGGCGGCCGGGATAGAAATCCCGTACTTTCCTCACTACCAGGCGACCGGCGGCAAGTTCCAGCCGTTCTCTCCTGAATTACATTATACTGGGCGACCGGCGGCATGTTCCAGCCGTTCTCTCCCGAAATACGATAGACTGGGCGACCGGCGGCGAGTTCCAGCCGTTCTTTCCCGAATTACGATAGACTCTAAACTAGGCGACCGGCGGCGAGTTCCAGCCGTTCTCTCCTATTAACGCGAACCAGAGAGTACTCTCCCGCTTGCTCCCCCTGGATGGCGACCGGAGGTAGGTTCCTGCCGTTCTCTCCATCCCAGGAGAAGAGCAGAAGATGCTCTCTGGGTTCCCTCGGGCGTCCGGGTGGTTCCACCGTCCATTCCCTGGTAGGCGACCGGCGGCGAGTTCCTGCCGTTCTCTCCATACCAGGGCGGCCAGTTAAGAGCCCCCGTACTCTCCCGTGACTCTAAGGGCGACCGTGGTAATTACCTCGTTCTCTCCCAAAGAGCGCAGCGAAATAGGAAGATTTGCTACTCCGAAACCGATATTTATATTACCGCGTTGCTAGAGTCCGCGGACAATCAACAACCTCGCGTTGCTATGCTCGGTCGGCTCTCGCGGGTTAGCGAACGTTCGGAACGCGTCGGCGAGCCACGCGCTCGTCGAGACACGCGTTCGCTTCGGAGTTCGTGAATGTTCGGCTCGGTTTCTCGACGCTCGTTGCTCCGTTTCGCGAGCCGGTCTTCTCGATTGTTCTAGGCGGTCGAGAACGTTGGTGTTGTTACAACTTATTACTTTTATTATTATCAATATAACATGCATTATTACCCATGTAATGCAGTTATTATCGCTAGAACTGTAATAATTATACTTATTACTTATATTATTATTAATATAACATGCATTATTACCCATATTATGCAGTTATAATCGCTAGAACTATAATAAATATACTTATTACTCCCGATATTATCAATATAACATCCATTATTACCCATATAATGCAGTTATTATCGCTAGAACTGTAATAATTATACTTATTTCTTATATTATCATCAATGTAACATGCATTATTACCCATATTATGCAGTTATTATCGCTAGAACTGTAATAAATATACTTATTACATTTATTATTATCAATATAACATGCATTATTACCTATATTATGCAGTTATTATCGCTAGAACTATAGTAAATATACTTACTACTCCCGATATTATCAATATAACATCCATTATTACACATATAATGCAGTTATTATCGCTGGAACTGTAATAATTATACTTATTACTTATATTATTATCAATATAACATGCATTATTACCCACATTATGCAGTTATTATCGATAGAATTATAATAAATATACTCATTACTTTTATTATTATCAATATAACAGGCACTCTTAGCCATATTTTACTAGTATTATCGCTAGAACAACAATAATTATACATATTACTCCCGATATTATCATTATAACATGCGTTATTACCCATATAATGCAGTTAATATCGCTGGAACTGTAATAATTATACTTATTACTTATATTATTATCAATATAACATGCATTATTACCCATATTATGCAGTTATAATCGCTAGAACTGTAATAATTATACTTATTACTTATATTATTATCAATATAACATGCATTATTAGCTATATTATGCAATTATTATCGCTAGAACTATAATAAATATACTTATTACTCCCGATATTATCAACATAACATCCATTATTACCCATATAATGCAGTTATTATCGCTGGAACTGTAATAATTATACTTATTACTTATATTATTATCAATATAACATGCATTATTACCCATATTATGCAGTTATTATCGCTAGAACCATAATAAATATACTTATTACTTTTATTATTATCAATATACCATGCATTATTACCCATGTAATGCAGTTATTATCGCTAGAACTGTAATAATTATACTTATTACTTATATTATTATTAATATAACATGCATTATTACCCATATTATGCAGTTATAATCGCTAGAACTATAATAAATATACTTATTACTCCCGATATTATCAATATAACATCCATTATTACCCATATAATGCAGTTATTATCGCTAGAACTGTAATAATTATACTTATTTCTTATATTATCATCAATGTAACATGCATTATTACCCATATTATGCAGTTATTATCGCTAGAACTGTCATAAATATACTTATTACATTTATTATTATCAATATAACATGCATTATTACCTATATTATGCAGTTATTATCGCTAGAACTATAGTAAATATACTTACTACTCCCGATATTATCAATATAACATCCATTATTACCCATATAATGCAGTTATTATCGCTGGAACTGTAATAATTATACTTATTACTTATACTATTATCAATATAACATGCATTATTACCCATATTATGCAGTTATTATCGATAGAATTAGAATAAATATACTCATTACTTTTATTATTATCAATATAACAGGCACTCTTAGCCATATTTTACAAGTATTATCGCTAGAACTGTAATGATTATACTTATTACTCCCGATATTATCAATATAACATGCATTATTACCCATATAATGCAGTTATTATCGACAGAACAACAATAAATATACTTATTACTTTTATTATTATCAATATAACATGCACTATTAGCGATATTTTAGTTTTATTATCGCTAGAACTATAAAAATTATACTTACTACTCCAGATATTATCAATATAACATGCATTATACGCATATAATGCAGTTATTATCGCTAGAACTGTAATAATTATACTTATTACTTATATTATTATCAATATAACATGCATTATTACCCATATTATGCAGTTATAATCGCTAGAACTATAATAAATATACTTACTACTTTTATTATCATCAATATAACATGCATTATTACCCATATTACGCAGTTATTATTGATAGAACTATAATAAATATACTTATTACTTTTATTATTATCAATATAACATGCACTATTAGCCATATTTTACTATTATTATCGCTAGAACAATAATAATTATACATATTACTCCGGATATGATCAATATAACATGCATTATTACCCATATAATGCAGTTATTATCGCTAGAACTGTAATAAATACACTTATTACTTTTATTATCATCAATATAACATGCATTATTACCCATATTATGCAGTTATTATCGCTAGAACTGTAATAATTATACTTACTACTTATATTATCATCAATATAACATGCATTGTTACCGATATTATGCAGTTATTATTGATAGAACTATAATAAAAAAACTTATTACTATTATTATTAACAATATAACATGCATTATTACCCATATTATGCAGTTATTATCGCTAGAACTGTAATAATTATACTTATTTCTTATATTATCATCAATGTAACATGCATTATTACCCATATTATGCAGTTATTATCGCTAGAACTGTAATAAATATACTTATTACATTTATTATTATCAATATAACATGCATTATTACCCATATTATGCAGTTATTATCGATAGAATTATAATAAATATACTTATTACTTTTATTATTACCAATATAACAGGCACTCTTAGCCATATTTTACTAGTATTATCGCTAGAACTGTAATGATTATACTTATTACTCCCGATATTATCAATATAACATGCATTATTACCCACATAATGCAGTTATTATCGACAGAACTATAATAAATATACTTATTACTTTTATTATTATCAATATAACATGCACTATTACCCATATTATGCAGTTATAATCGCTAGAACTATAATAAATATACTTACTACTTTTATTATCATCAATATAACATGCATTATTACCCATATTATGCAGTTATAATCGAGAGAACTGTAATAATTATACTTATTACTTATATTATCATCCATATAACATGCATTATTACCCGAATTATGCAGTTATTAACGCTAGAACTGTAATAAATATACTTATTACTTTTATTATCATCAATATAACATGCATTATTACCCATATTTCGCAGTTATTATCGATAGAACTATAATAAATGTACTTATTACTTTTATTATTACCAATATAACAGGCACTCTTAGCCATATTTTACTAGTATTATCGCTAGAACTGTAATGATTATACTTATTACTCCCGATATTATCAATATAACATCCATTATTACCCATATAATGCAGTTATTATCGCTAGAACTGTAGTAATTATACTTATTTCTTATATTATCATCAATGTAACATGCATTATTACCCATATTATGCAGTTATTATCGCTAGAACTGTAATAAATATACTTATTACATTTATTATTATCAATATAACATGCATTATTACCTATATTATGCAGTTATTATCGCTAGAACTATAGTAAATATACTTACTACTCCCGATATTATCAATATAACATCCATTATTACCCATATAATGCAGTTATTATCGCTGGAACTGTAATAATTATACTTATTACTTATATTATTATCAATATAACATGCATTATTACCCATATTATGCAGTTATTATCGATAGAATTATAATAAATATACTCATTACTTTTATTATTATCAATATAACAGGCACTCTTAGCCATATTTTACTAGTATTATCGCTAGAACAACAATAATTATACATATTACTCCCGATATTATCATTATAACATGCGTTATTACCCATATAATGCAGTTAATATCGCTGGAACTGTAATAATTATACTTATTACTTATATTATTATCAATATAACATGCATTATTACCCATATTATGCAGTTATAATCGCTAGAACTGTAATAATTATACTTATTACTTATATTATTATCAATATAACATGCATTATTACCTATATTATGCAATTATTATCGCTAGAACTATAATAAATATACTTATTACTCCCGATATTATCAACATAACATCCATTATTACCCATATAATGCAGTTATTATCGCCGGAACTGTAATAATTATACTTATTACTTATATTATTATCAATATAACATGCATTATTACCCATATTATGCAGTTATTATCGCTAGAACCATAATAAATATACTTATTACTTTTATTATTATCAATATAACATCCATTATTACCCATATAATGCAGTTATTATCGCTGGAACTGTAATAATTATACTTATTACTTATATTATTATTAATATAACATGCATTATTACCCATATTATGCAGTTATAATCGCTAGAACTATAATAAATATACTTATTACTCCCGATATTATCAATATAACATCCATTATTACCCATATAATGCAGTTATTATCGCTAGAACTGTAATAATTATACTTATTTCTTATATTGTCATCAATGTAACATGCATTATTACGCATATTATGCAGTTATTATCGCTAGAACTGTAATAAATATACTTATTACATTTATTATTATCAATATAACATGCATTATTACCTATAGTATGCAGTTATTATCGCTAGAACTATAGTAAATATACTTACTACTCCCGATATTATCAATATAACATCCATTATTACCCATATAATGCAGTTATTATCGCTGGAACTGTAATAATTATACTTATTACTTATATTATTATCAATATAACATGCATTATTACCCATATTATGCAGTTATTATCGATAGAATTAGAATAAATATACTCATTACTTTTATTATTATCAATATAACAGGCACTCTTAGCCATATTTTACTAGTATTATCGCTAGAACTGTAATGATTATACTTATTACTCCCGATATTATCAATATAACATGCATTATTACCCATATAATGCAGTTATTATCGACAGAACAATAATAAATATACTTATTACTTTTATTATTATCAATATAACATGCACTATTAGCGATATTTTAGTTTTATTATCGCTAGAACTATAAAAATTATACTTACTACTCCAGATATTATCAATATAACATGCATTATACGCATATAATGCAGTTATTATCGCTAGAACTGTAATAATTATACTTATTACTTATATTATTATCAATATAACATGCATTATTACCCATATTATGCAGTTATAATCGCTAGAACTATAATAAATATACTTACTACTTTTATTATCATCAATATAACATGCATTATTACCCATATTATGCAGTTATTATTGATAGAACTATAATAAATATACTTATTACTTTTATTATTATCAATATAACATGCACTATTAGCCATATTTTACTATTATTATCGCTAGAACAATAATAATTATACATATTACTCCGGATATTATCAATATAACATGCATTATTACCCATATAATGCAGTTATTATCGCTAGAACTGTAATAAATACACTTCTTACTTTTATTATCATCAATATAACATGCATTATTACCCATATTATGCAGTTATTATCGCTAGAACTGTAATAATTATACTTATTACTTTTATTATTACCAATATAACAGGCACTCTTAGCCATATTTTACTAGTATTATCGCTAGAACTGTAATGATTATACTTATTACTCCCGATATTATCAATATAACATGCATTATTACCCATATAATGCAGTTATTATCGACAGAACTATAATAAATATACTTATTACTTTTATTATTATCAATATAACATGCATTATACGCATATAATGCAGTTATTATCGCTAGAACTGTAATAATTATACTTATTACTTATATTATTATCAATATAACATGCACTATTACCCATATTATGCAGTTATAATCGCTAGAACTATAATAAATATACTTACTACTTTTATTATCATCAATATAACATGCATTATTACCCATATTATGCAGTTATAATCGAGAGAACTGTAATAATTATACTTATTACTTATATTATCATCAATATAACATGCATTATTACCCATATTATGCAGTTATTATTCGCTAGAACTATAATAAATGTACTTATTACTTTCATTATTATCAATATAACATGCACTATTAGCCATATTTTACTATTATTATCGCTAGAACTATAATAATTATACTTATTACTCCCAATATTATCAATATAACATGCATTATTACCCATATAATGGAGTTGCTATCGCTAGAACTGTAATAATTATACTCATTACTTATATTATCATCAATATAACATGCATTATTACCCATATTATGCAGTTATTATCGATAGAACTGTAATAAATATACTTATTACTTTTATTATTATCAATATAACATGCACTATTAGCCATATTTTACTTTTATTATCGCTAGAACTATAAAAATTATAATTACTTCTCCAGATATTATCAATATAACATGCATTATACGCATATAATGCAGTTATTATCGCTAGAACTGTAATAATTATACTTATTACTTATATTATTATCAATATAACATGCATTATTACCCATATTATGCAGTTATAATCGCTAGAACTGTAATAATTATACTTATTACTTTTATTATTACCAATATAACAGGCACTCTTAGCCATATTTTACTAGTATTATCGCTAGAACTGTAATGATTATACTTATTACTCCCGATATTATCAATATAACATGCATTATTACCCATATAATGCAGTTATTATCGACAGAACTATAATAAATATACTTATTACTTTTATTATTATCAATATAACATGCATTATACGCATATAATGCAGTTATTATCGCTAGAACTGTAATAATTATACTTATTACTTATATTATTATCAATATAACATGCACTATTACCCATATTATGCAGTTATAATCGCTAGAACTATAATAAATATACTTACTACTTTTATTATCATCAATATAACATGCATTATTACCCATATTATGCAGTTATAATCGAGAGAACTGTAATAATTATACTTATTACTTATATTATCATCCATATAACATGCATTATTACCCGAATTATGCAGTTATTAACGCTAGAACTGTAATAAATATACTTATTACTTTTATTATCATCAATATAACATGCATTATTACCCATATTTCGCAGTTATTATCGATAGAACTATAATAAATGTACTTATTACTTTTATTATTACCAATATAACAGGCACTCTTAGCCATATTTTACTAGTATTATCGCTAGAACTGTAATGATTATACTTATTACTCCCGATATTATCAATATAACATGCATTATTACCCACATAATGCAGTTATTATCGACAGAACTATAATAAATATACTTATTACTTTTATTATTATCAATATAACATGCACTATTACCCATATTATGCAGTTATAATCGCTAGAACTATAATAAATATACTTACTACTTTTATTATCATCAATATAACATGCATTATTACCCATATTCTGCAGTTATAATCGAGAGAACTGTAATAATTATACTTATTACTTATATTATCATCCATATAACATGCATTATTACCCGAATTATGCAGTTATTAACGCTAGAACTGTAATAAATATACTTATTACTTTTATTATCATCAATATAACATGCATTATTACCCATATTTCGCAGTTATTATCGATAGAACTATAATAAATGTACTTATTACTTTTATTATTACCAATATAACAGGCACTCTTAGCCATATTTTACTAGTATTATCGCTAGAACTGTAATGATTATACTTATTACTCCCGATATTATCAATATAACATCCATTATTACCCATATAATGCAGTTATTATCGCTAGAACTGTAATAATTATACTTATTTCTTATATTATCATCAATGTAACATGCATTATTACCCATATTATGCAGTTATTATCGCTAGAACTGTAATAAATATACTTATTACATTTATTATTATCAATATAACATGCATTATTACCTATATTATGCAGTTATTATCGCTAGAACTATAGTAAATATACTTACTACTCCCGATATTATCAATATAACATCCATTATTACCCATATAATGCAGTTATTATCGCTGGAACTGTAATAATTATACTTATTACTTATATTATTATCAATATAACATGCATTATTACCCATATTATGCAGTTATTATCGATAGAATTATAATAAATATACTCATTACTTTTATTATTATCAATATAACAGGCACTCTTAGCCATATTTTACTAGTATTATCGCTAGAACAACAATAATTATACATATTACTCCCGATATTGTCATTATAACATGCGTTATTACCCATATAATGCAGTTAATATCGCTGGAACTGTAATAATTATACTTATTACTTATATTATTATCAATATAACATGCATTATTACCCATATTATGCAGTTATAATCGCTAGAACTGTAATAATTATACTTATTACTTATATTATTATCAATATAACATGCATTATTACCTATATTATGCAATTATTATCGCTAGAACTATAATAAATATACTTATTACTCCCGATATTATCAACATAACATCCATTATTACCCATATAATGCAGTTATTATCGCCGGAACTGTAATAATTATACTTATTACTTATATTATTATCAATATAACATGCATTATTACCCATATTATGCAGTTATTATCGCTAGAACCATAATAAATATACTTATTACTTTTATTATTATCAATATAACATGCATTATTACCCATGTAATGCAGTTATTATCGCTAGAACTGTAATAATTATACTTATTACTTATATTATTATTAATATAACATGCATTATTACCCATATTATGCAGTTATAATCGCTAGAACTATAATAAATATACTTATTACTCCCGATATTATCAATATAACATCCATTATTACCCATATAATGCAGTTATTATCGCTAGAACTGTAATAATTATACTTATTTCTTATATTATCATCAATGTAACATGCATTATTACGCATATTATGCAGTTATTATCGCTAGAACTGTAATAAATATACTTATTACATTTATTATTATCAATATAACATGCATTATTACCTATAGTATGCAGTTATTATCGCTAGAAATATAGTAAATATACTTACTACTCCCGATATTATCAATATAACATCCATTATTACCCATATAATGCAGTTATTATCGCTGGAACTGTAATAATTATACTTATTACTTATATTATTATTAATATAACATGCATTATTACCCATATTATGCAGTTATAATCGCTAGAACTATAATAAATATACTTATTACTCCCGATATTATCAATATAACATCCATTATTACCCATATAATGCAGTTATTATCGCTAGAACTGTAATAATTATACTTATTTCTTATATTATCATCAATGTAACATGCATTATTACGCATATTATGCAGTTATTATCGCTAGAACTGTAATAAATATACTTATTACATTTATTATTATCAATATAACATGCATTATTACCTATAGTATGCAGTTATTATCGCTAGAACTATAGTAAATATACTTACTACTCCCGATATTATCAATATAACATCCATTATTACCCATATAATGCAGTTATTATCGCTGGAACTGTAATAATTATACTTATTACTTATATTATTATCAATATAACATGCATTATTACCCATATTATGCAGTTATTATCGATAGAATTAGAATAAATATACTCATTACTTTTATTATTATCAATATAACAGGCACTCTTAGCCATATTTTACTAGTATTATCGCTAGAACTGTAATGATTATACTTATTACTCCCGATATTATCAATATAACATGCATTATTACCCATATAATGCAGTTATTATCGACAGAACAATAATAAATATACTTATTACTTTTATTATTATCAATATAACATGCACTATTAGCGATATTTTAGTTTTATTATCGCTAGAACTATAAAAATTATACTTACTACTCCAGATATTATCAATATAACATGCATTATACGCATATAATGCAGTTATTATCGCTAGAACTGTAATAATTATACTTATTACTTATATTATTATCAATATAACATGCATTATTACCCATATTATGCAGTTATAATCGCTAGAACTATAATAAATATACTTACTACTTTTATTATCATCAATATAACATGCATTATTACCCATATTATGCAGTTATTATTGATAGAACTATAATAAATATACTTATTACTTTTATTATTATCAATATAACATGCACTATTAGCCATATTTTACTATTATTATCGCTAGAACAATAATAATTATACATATTACTCCGGATATTATCAATATAACATGCATTATTACCCATATAATGCAGTTATTATCGCTAGAACTGTAATAAATACACTTCTTACTTTTATTATCATCAATATAACATGCATTATTACCCATATTATGCAGTTATTATCGCTAGAACTGTAATAATTATACTTATTACTTTTATTATTACCAATATAACAGGCACTCTTAGCCATATTTTACTAGTATTATCGCTAGAACTGTAATGATTATACTTATTACTCCCGATATTATCAATATAACATGCATTATTACCCATATAATGCAGTTATTATCGACAGAACTATAATAAATATACTTATTACTTTTATTATTATCAATATAACATGCATTATACGCATATAATGCAGTTATTATCGCTAGAACTGTAATAATTATACTTATTACTTATATTATTATCAATATAACATGCACTATTACCCATATTATGCAGTTATAATCGCTAGAACTATAATAAATATACTTACTACTTTTATTATCATCAATATAACATGCATTATTACCCATATTATGCAGTTATAATCGAGAGAACTGTAATAATTATACTTATTACTTATATTATCATCAATATAACATGCATTATTACCCATATTATGCAGTTATTATTCGCTAGAACTGTAATAAATATACTTATTACTTTTATTATCATCAATATAACATGCATTATTACCCATATTTTGCAGTTATTATCGATAGAACTATAATAAATGTACTTATTACTTTTATTATTATCAATATAACATGCACTATTAGCCATATTTTACTATTATTATCGCTAGAACTATAATAATTATACTTATTACTCCCAATATTATCAATATAACATGCATTATTACCCATATAATGGAGTTGCTATCGCTAGAACTGTAATAATTATACTCATTACTTATATTATCATCAATATAACATGCATTATTACCCATATTATGCAGTTATTATCGATAGAACTGTAATAAATATACTTATTACTTTTATTATTATCAATATAACATGCACTATTAGCCATATTTTACTTTTATTATCGCTAGAACTATAAAAATTATAATTACTTCTCCAGATATTATCAATATAACATGCATTATACGCATATAATGCAGTTATTATCGCTAGAACTGTAATAATTATACTTATTACTTATATTATTATCAATATAACATGCATTATTACCTATATTATGCAGTTATAATCGCTAGAACTATAATAAATATACTTATTACGCCCGATATTATCAATATAACATCCATTATTACCCATATAATGCAGTTATTATCGCTAGAACTGTAATAATTATACCTACTACTTATATTATCATCAATATAACATGCATTGTTACCGATATTATGCAGTTATTATTGATAGGACTATAATAAATATACTTATTACTATTATTATTAACAATATAACATGCATTATTACCCATATTATGCAGTTATTATCGATAGAATTATAATAAATATACTTATTACTTTTATTATTACCAATATAACAGGCACTCTTAGCCATATTTTACTAGTATTATCGCTAGAACTGTAATGATTATACTTATTACTCCCGATATTATCAATATAACATCCATTATTACCCATATAATGCAGTTATTATCGCTGGAACTGTAATAATTATACTTATTACTTATATTATTATCAATATAACATGCATTATTACCCATATTATGCAGTTATTATCGATAGAATTATAATAAATATACTCATTACTTTTATTATTATCAATATAACAGGCACTCTTAGCCATATTTTACTAGTATTATCGCTAGAACAACAATAATTATACATATTACTCCCGATATTATCATTATAACATGCGTTATTACCCATATAATGCAGTTAATATCGCTGGAACTGTAATAATTATACTTATTACTTATATTATTATCAATATAACATGCATTATTACCCATATTATGCAGTTATTATCGCTAGAACCATAATAAATATACTTATTACTTTTATTATTATCAATATAACATGCATTATTACCCATGTAATGCAGTTATTATCGCTAGAACTGTAATAATTATACTTATAACTTATATTATTATTAATATAACATGCATTATTACCCATATTATGCAGTTATAATCGCTAGAACTATAATAAATATACTTATTACTCCCGATATTATCAATATAACATCCATTATTACCCATATAATGCAGTTATTATCGCTAGAACTGTAATAATTATACTTATTTCTTATATTATCATCAATGTAACATGCATTATTACGCATATTATGCAGTTATTATCGCTAGAACTGTAATAAATATACTTATTACATTTATTATTATCAATATAACATGCATTATTACCTATAGTATGCAGTTATTATCGCTAGAAATATAGTAAATATACTTACTACTCCCGATATTATCAATATAACATCCATTATTACCCATATAATGCAGTTATTATCGCTGGAACTGTAATAATTATACTTATTACTTATATTATTATTAATATAACATGCATTATTACCCATATTATGCAGTTATAATCGCTAGAACTATAATAAATATACTTATTACTCCCGATATTATCAATATAACATCCATTATTACCCATATAATGCAGTTATTATCGCTAGAACTGTAATAATTATACTTATTTCTTATATTATCATCAATGTAACATGCATTATTACGCATATTATGCAGTTATTATCGCTAGAACTGTAATAAATATACTTATTACATTTATTATTATCAATATAACATGCATTATTACCTATAGTATGCAGTTATTATCGCTAGAACTATAGTAAATATACTTACTACTCCCGATATTATCAATATAACATCCATTATTACCCATATAATGCAGTTATTATCGCTGGAACTGTAATAATTATACTTATTACTTATATTATTATCAATATAACATGCATTATTACCCATATTATGCAGTTATTATCGATAGAATTAGAATAAATATACTCATTACTTTTATTATTATCAATATAACAGGCACTCTTAGCCATATTTTACTAGTATTATCGCTAGAACTGTAATGATTATACTTATTACTCCCGATATTATCAATATAACATGCATTATTACCCATATAATGCAGTTATTATCGACAGAACAATAATAAATATACTTATTACTTTTATTATTATCAATATAACATGCACTATTAGCGATATTTTAGTTTTATTATCGCTAGAACTATAAAAATTATACTTACTACTCCAGATATTATCAATATAACATGCATTATACGCATATAATGCAGTTATTATCGCTAGAACTGTAATAATTATACTTATTACTTATATTATTATCAATATAACATGCATTATTACCCATATTATGCAGTTATAATCGCTAGAACTATAATAAATATACTTACTACTTTTATTATCATCAATATAACATGCATTATTACCCATATTATGCAGTTATTATTGATAGAACTATAATAAATATACTTATTACTTTTATTATTATCAATATAACATGCACTATTAGCCATATTTTACTATTATTATCGCTAGAACAATAATAATTATACATATTACTCCGGATATTATCAATATAACATGCATTATTACCCATATAATGCAGTTATTATCGCTAGAACTGTAATAAATACACTTCTTACTTTTATTATCATCAATATAACATGCATTATTACCCATATTATGCAGTTATTATCGCTAGAACTGTAATAATTATACTTATTACTTTTATTATTACCAATATAACAGGCACTCTTAGCCATATTTTACTAGTATTATCGCTAGAACTGTAATGATTATACTTATTACTCCCGATATTATCAATATAACATGCATTATTACCCATATAATGCAGTTATTATCGACAGAACTATAATAAATATACTTATTACTTTTATTATTATCAATATAACATGCATTATACGCATATAATGCAGTTATTATCGCTAGAACTGTAATAATTATACTTATTACTTATATTATTATCAATATAACATGCACTATTACCCATATTATGCAGTTATAATCGCTAGAACTATAATAAATATACTTACTACTTTTATTATCATCAATATAACATGCATTATTACCCATATTATGCAGTTATAATCGAGAGAACTGTAATAATTATACTTATTACTTATATTATCATCAATATAACATGCATTATTACCCATATTATGCAGTTATTATTCGCTAGAACTGTAATAAATATACTTATTACTTTTATTATCATCAATATAACATGCATTATTACCCATATTTTGCAGTTATTATCGATAGAACTATAATAAATGTACTTATTACTTTTATTATTATCAATATAACATGCACTATTAGCCATATTTTACTATTATTATCGCTAGAACTATAATAATTATACTTATTACTCCCAATATTATCAATATAACATGCATTATTACCCATATAATGGAGTTGCTATCGCTAGAACTGTAATAATTATACTCATTACTTATATTATCATCAATATAACATGCATTATTACCCATATTATGCAGTTATTATCGATAGAACTGTAATAAATATACTTATTACTTTTATTATTATCAATATAACATGCACTATTAGCCATATTTTACTTTTATTATCGCTAGAACTATAAAAATTATAATTACTTCTCCAGATATTATCAATATAACATGCATTATACGCATATAATGCAGTTATTATCGCTAGAACTGTAATAATTATACTTATTACTTATATTATTATCAATATAACATGCATTATTACCTATATTATGCAGTTATAATCGCTAGAACTATAATAAATATACTTATTACGCCCGATATTATCAATATAACATCCATTATTACCCATATAATGCAGTTATTATCGCTAGAACTGTAATAATTATACCTACTACTTATATTATCATCAATATAACATGCATTGTTACCGATATTATGCAGTTATTATTGATAGGACTATAATAAATATACTTATTACTATTATTATTAACAATATAACATGCATTATTACCCATATTATGCAGTTATTATCGATAGAATTATAATAAATATACTTATTACTTTTATTATTACCAATATAACAGGCACTCTTAGCCATATTTTACTAGTATTATCGCTAGAACTGTAATGATTATACTTATTACTCCCGATATTATCAATAGAACATCCATTATTACCCATATAATGCAGTTATTATCGCTAGAACTGTAATAATTATACTTATTTCTTATATTATCATCAATGTAACATGCATTATTACCCATATTATGCAGTTATTATCGCTAGAACTGTAATAAATATACTTATTACATTTATTATTATCAATATAACATGCATTATTACCTATATTATGCAGTTATTATCGCTAGAACTATAAAAATTATACTTACTACTCCAGATATTATCAATATAACATGCATTATACGCATATAATGCAGTTATTATCGCTAGAACTGTAATAATTATACTTATTACTTATATTATTATCAATATAACATGCATTATTACCCATATTATGCAGTTATAATCGCTAGAACTATAATAAATATACTTACTACTTTTATTATCATCAATATAACATGCATTATTACCCATATTATGCAGTTATTATTGATAGAACTATAATAAATATACTTATTACTTTTATTATTATCAATATAACATGCACTATTAGCCATATTTTACTATTATTATCGCTAGAACAATAATAATTATACATATTACTCCGGATATTATCAATATAACATGCATTATTACCCATATAATGCAGTTATTATCGCTAGAACTGTAATAAATACACTTCTTACTTTTATTATCATCAATATAACATGCATTATTACCCATATTATGCAGTTATTATCGCTAGAACTGTAATAATTATACTTACTACTTATATTATCATCAATATAACATGCATTGTTACCGATATTATGCAGTTATTATTGATAGAACTATAATAAATATACTTATTACTATTATTATTAACAATATAACATGCATTATTACCCATATTATGCAGTTATTATCGATAGAATTATAATAAATATACTTATTACTTTAATTATTAGCAATATAACAGGCACTCTTAGCCATATTTTACTAGTATTATCGCTAGAACTGTAATGATTATACTTATTACTCCCGATATTATCAATATAACATGCATTATTACCCATATAATGCAGTTATTATCGACAGAACTATAATAAATATACTTATTACTTTTATTATTATCAATATAACATGCATTATACGCATATAATGCAGTTATTATCGCTAGAACTGTAATAATTATACTTATTACTTATATTATTATCAATATAACATGCACTATTACCCATATTATGCAGTTATAATCGCTAGAACTATAATAAATATACTTACTACTTTTATTATCATCAATATAACATGCATTATTACCCATATTATGCAGTTATAATCGAGAGAACTGTAATAATTATACTTATTACTTATATTATCATCAATATAACATGCATTATTACCCATATTATGCAGTTATTATTCGCTAGAACTGTAATAAATATACTTATTACTTTTATTATCATCAATATAACATGCATTATTACCCATATTTTGCAGTTATTATCGATAGAACTATAATAAATGTACTTATTACTTTTATTATTATCAATATAACATGCACTATTAGCCATATTTTACTATTATTATCGCTAGAACTATAATAATTATACTTATTACTCCCAATATTATCAATATAACATGCATTATTACCCATATAATGGAGTTGCTATCGCTAGAACTGTAATAATTATACTCATTACTTATATTATCATCAATATAACATGCATTATTACCCATATTATGCAGTTATTATCGATAGAACTGTAATAAATATACTTATTACTTTTATTATTGTCAATATAACATGCACTATTAGCCATATTTTACTTTTATTATCGCTAGAACTATAAAAATTATAATTACTACTCCAGATATTATCAATATAACATGCATTATACGCATATAATGCAGTTATTATCGCTAGAACTGTAATAATTATACTTATTACTTATATTATTATCAATATAACATGCATTATTACCTATATTATGCAGTTATAATCGCTAGAACTATAATAAATATACTTATTACGCCCGATATTATCAATATAACATCCATTATTACCCATATAATGCAGTTATTATCGCTAGAACTGTAATAATTATACTTAATACTTATATTATCATCAATATAACATGCATTGTTACCGATATTATGCAGTTATTATTGATAGGACTATAATAAATATACTTATTACTATTATTATTAACAATATAACATGCATTATTACCCATATTATGCAGTTATTATTGATAGAATTATAATAAATATACTTATTACTTTTATTATTACCAATATAACAGGCACTCTTAGCCATATTTTACTAGTACTATCGCTAGAACTGTAATGATTATACTTATTACTCCCGATATTATCAATATAACATGCATTATTACCCATATAATGCAGTTATTATCGACAGAACTATAATAAATATACTTATTACTTTTATTATTATCAATATAACATGCATTATACGCATATAATGCAGTTATTATCGCTAGAACTGTAATAATTATACTTACTACTTATATTATTATCAATATAACATGCACTATTACCCATATTATGCAGTTATAATCGCTAGAACTATAATAAATATACTTACTACTTTTATTATCATCAATATAACATGCATTATTACCCATATTATGCAGTTATTATCGATAGAACTATAATAAATATACTTATTACTTTTATTGTTATCAATATAACATGCACTATTAGCCATATTTTACTATTATTATCGCTAGAACAATAATAATTATACATATTACTCCCGATATTATCAATATAACATGCATTATTACCCATATAATGCAGTTATTATCGCTAGGACTGTAATAATTATACTTATTACTTATATTATTATCAATATAACATGCATTAATACCCATATTATGCAGTTATAATCGCTAGAACTATAATAAATATACTTATTACTCCCGATATTATCAATATAACATCCATTATTACCCATATAATGCAGTTATTATCGCTAGAACTGTAATAATTATACTTAATACTTATATTATCATCAATATAACATGCATTATTACCGATATTATGCAGTTATTATTGATAGAACTATAATAAATATACTTTCTACTTTTATTATCATCAATATAACATGCATTATTACCCATATTATGCAGTTATTATCGATAGAACTATAATAAATATACTTATTACTTTTATTATTATCAATATAACATGCACTATTAGCCATATTTTACTATTATTATCGCTAGAACAATAATAATTATACATATTACTCCCGATATTATCAATATAACATGCATTATTACCCATATAATGCAGTTATTATCGCTAGAACTGTAATAATTATACTTATTACTTATATTATTATCAATATAACATGCATTAATACCCATATTATGCAGTTATAATCGCTAGAACTATAATAAATATACTTATTACTCCCGATATTATCAATATAACATCCATTATTACCCATATAATGCAGTTATTATCGCTAGAACTGTAATAATTATACTTATTACTTATATTATTATCAATATAACATGCATTATTACCGATGTTATGCAGTTATTATCGCTAGAACTATAATAAATATACTTATTACTCCCGATATTATCAATATAACATCCATTATTACCGATATAATGCAGTTATTATCGCTAGAACTGTAATAGTTATACTTATTACTCCCGATATTATCAATATAACATCCATTATTACCCATATAATGCAGTTATTAGCGCTAGAACTGTAATGATTATACTTATTACTCCCGATATTATCAATAGAACATCCATTATTACCCATATAATGCAGTTATTATCGCTAGAACTGTAATAATTATACTTATTTCTTATATTATCATCAATGTAACATGCATTATTACCCATATTATGCAGTTATTATCGCTAGAACTGTAATAAATATACTTATTACATTTATTATTATCAATATAACATGCATTATTACCTATATTATGCAGTTATTATCGCTAGAACTATAAAAATTATACTTACTACTCCAGATATTATCAATATAACATGCATTATACGCATATAATGCAGTTATTATCGCTAGAACTGTAATAATTATACTTATTACTTATATTATTATCAATATAACATGCATTATTACCCATATTATGCAGTTATAATCGCTAGAACTATAATAAATATACTTACTACTTTTATTATCATCAATATAACATGCATTATTACCCATATTATGCAGTTATTATTGATAGAACTATAATAAATATACTTATTACTTTTATTATTATCAATATAACATGCACTATTAGCCATATTTTACTATTATTATCGCTAGAACAATAATAATTATACATATTACTCCGGATATTATCAATATAACATGCATTATTACCCATATAATGCAGTTATTATCGCTAGAACTGTAATAAATACACTTCTTACTTTTATTATCATCAATATAACATGCATTATTACCCATATTATGCAGTTATTATCGCTAGAACTGTAATAATTATACTTACTACTTATATTATCATCAATATAACATGCATTGTTACCGATATTATGCAGTTATTATTGATAGAACTATAATAAATATACTTATTACTATTATTATTAACAATATAACATGCATTATTACCCATATTATGCAGTTATTATCGATAGAATTATAATAAATATACTTATTACTTTAATTATTACCAATATAACAGGCACTCTTAGCCATATTTTACTAGTATTATCGCTAGAACTGTAATGATTATACTTATTACTCCCGATATTATCAATATAACATGCATTATTACCCATATAATGCAGTTATTATCGACAGAACTATAATAAATATACTTATTACTTTTATTATTATCAATATAACATGCATTATACGCATATAATGCAGTTATTATCGCTAGAACTGTAATAATTATACTTATTACTTATATTATTATCAATATAACATGCACTATTACCCATATTATGCAGTTATAATCGCTAGAACTATAATAAATATACTTACTACTTTTATTATCATCAATATAACATGCATTATTACCCATATTATGCAGTTATAATCGAGAGAACTGTAATAATTATACTTATTACTTATATTATCATCAATATAACATGCATTATTACCCATATTATGCAGTTATTATTCGCTAGAACTGTAATAAATATACTTATTACTTTTATTATCATCAATATAACATGCATTATTACCCATATTTTGCAGTTATTATCGATAGAACTATAATAAATGTACTTATTACTTTTATTATTATCAATATAACATGCACTATTAGCCATATTTTACTATTATTATCGCTAGAACTATAATAATTATACTTATTACTCCCAATATTATCAATATAACATGCATTATTACCCATATAATGGAGTTGCTATCGCTAGAACTGTAATAATTATACTTATTACTTATATTATTATCAATATAACATGCATTATTACCTATATTATGCAGTTATAATCGCTAGAACTATAATAAATATACTTATTACGCCCGATATTATCAATATAACATCCATTATTACCCATATAATGCAGTTATTATCGCTAGAACTGTAATAATTATACTTAATACTTATATTATCATCAATATAACATGCATTGTTACCGATATTATGCAGTTATTATTGATAGGACTATAATAAATATACTTATTACTATTATTATTAACAATATAACATGCATTATTACCCATATTATGCAGTTATTATCGATAGAATTATAATAAATATACTTATTACTTTTATTATTACCAATATAACAGGCACTCTTAGCCATATTTTACTAGTACTATCGCTAGAACTGTAATGATTATACTTATTACTCCCGATATTATCAATATAACATGCATTATTACCCATATAATGCAGTTATTATCGACAGAACTATAATAAATATACTTATTACTTTTATTATTATCAATATAACATGCATTATACGCATATAATGCAGTTATTATCGCTAGAACTGTAATAATTATACTTACTACTTATATTATTATCAATATAACATGCACTATTACCCATATTATGCAGTTATAATCGCTAGAACTATAATAAATATACTTACTACTTTTATTATCATCAATATAACATGCATTATTACCCATATTATGCAGTTATTATCGATAGAACTATAATAAATATACTTATTACTTTTATTGTTATCAATATAACATGCACTATTAGCCATATTTTACTATTATTATCGCTAGAACAATAATAATTATACATATTACACCCGATATTATCAATATAACATGCATTATTACCCATATAATGCAGTTATTATCGCTAGGACTGTAATAATTATACTTATTACTTATATTATTATCAATATAACATGCATTAATACCCATATTATGCAGTTATAATCGCTAGAACTATAATAAATATACTTATTACTCCCGATATTATCAATATAACATCCATTATTACCCATATAATGCAGTTATTATCGCTAGAACTGTAATAATTATACTTAATACTTATATTATCATCAATATAACATGCATTATTACCGATATTATGCAGTTATTATTGATAGAACTATAATAAATATACTTTCTACTTTTATTATCATCAATATAACATGCATTATTACCCATATTATGCAGTTATTATCGATAGAACTATAATAAATATACTTATTACTTTTATTATTATCAATATAACATGCACTATTAGCCATATTTTACTATTATTATCGCTAGAACAATAATAATTATACATATTACTCCCGATATTATCAATATAACATGCATTATTACCCATATAATGCAGTTATTATCGCTAGAACTGTAATAATTATACTTATTACTTATATTATTATCAATATAACATGCATTAATACCCATATTATGCAGTTATAATCGCTAGAACTATAATAAATATACTTATTACTCCCGATATTATCAATATAACATCCATTATTACCCATATAATGCAGTTATTATCGCTAGAACTGTAATAATTATACTTATTACTTATATTATTATCAATATAACATGCATTATTACCGATGTT
This sequence comes from Megachile leachella, assembly GCA_963576845.1. Taxonomy (NCBI): domain Eukaryota; kingdom Metazoa; phylum Arthropoda; class Insecta; order Hymenoptera; family Megachilidae; genus Megachile; species Megachile leachella. The sequence continues at coordinate 692,028 of CAUYWW010000208.1, forward strand.
ATGCAGTTATTATCGCTAGAACTATAATAAATATACTTATTACTCCCGATATTATCAATATAACATCCATTATTACCGATATAATGCAGTTATTATCGCTAGAACTGTAATAGTTATACTTATTACTCCCGATATTATCAATATAACATCCATTATTACCCATATAATGCAGTTATTAGCGCTAGAACTGTAATAATTATACTTACTACTCCAGATATTATCAATATAACATGCATTATACGCATATAATGCAGTTATTATCGCTAGATCTGTAATAATTATACTTATTACTTATATTATTCTCAATATAACATGCATTATTACCCATATTATGCAGTTATAATCGCTAGAACTATAATAAATATACTTACGACTTTTATTATCATCAATATAACATGCATTATTACCCATATTATGCAGTCATTATCGATAGAACTGTAATAAATATACTTATTACTTTTATTATTATCAATATAACATGCATCATTACCCATATTATGCAGTTTTTATCGATAGAACTATAATAAATATACTTATTACTTTTATTATCATCAATATAACATGCATTATTACCCATATTATGCAGTTATAATCGAGAGAACTGTAATAATTATACTTATTACTTATATTATCATCAATATAACATGCATTATTACCCATATTATGCAGTTATTATCGCTAGAACTGTAATAAATATACTTATTACTTTTATTATTATCAATATAACATGCATTATTACCCATATTATGCAGTTTTTATCGATAGAACTATAATAAATATACTTATTACTTTTATTATCATCAATATAACATGCATTATTACCCATATTATGCAGTTATAATCGATAGATCTATAATAAATATACTTATTACTTATATTATTAGCAATATAACGTGCATTATTACCCATATTATGCAGTTATTATCGATAGAAGTATAATAACTATACTTATTACTTTTATTATTATCAATATAACATGCACTCTTAGCCATATTTTACTAGTATTATCGCTAAAACTGTAATAATTATACTTATTACTCCCGATATTATCAATATAACATCCATTATTACCCATATAATGCAGTTATTATCGACAGAACTATAATAAATATACTTATTACTTTTATTATTATCAATATAACATGCATTATACGCATATAATGCAGTTATTATCGCTAGAACTGTAATAATTATACTTATTACTTATATTATTATCAATATAACATGCACTATTACCCATATTATGCAGTTATAATCGCTAGAACTATAATAAATATACTTACTACTTTTATTATCATCAATATAACATGCATTATTACCCATATTATGCAGTTATAATCGAGAGAACTGTAATAATTATACTTATTACTTATATTATCATCAATATAACATGCATTATTACCCATATTATGCAGTTATTATTCGCTAGAACTGTAATAAATATACTTATTACTTTTATTATCATCAATATAACATGCATTATTACCCATATTTTGCAGTTATTATCGATAGAACTATAATAAATGTACTTATTACTTTTATTATTATCAATATAACATGCACTATTAGCCATATTTTACTATTATTATCGCTAGAACTATAATAATTATACTTATTACTCCCAATATTATCAATATAACATGCATTATTACCCATATAATGGAGTTGCTATCGCTAGAACTGTAATAATTATACTCATTACTTATATTATCATCAATATAACATGCATTATTACCCATATTATGCAGTTATTATCGATAGAACTGTAATAAATATACTTATTACTTTTATTATTGTCAATATAACATGCACTATTAGCCATATTTTACTTTTATTATCGCTAGAACTATAAAAATTATAATTACTACTCCAGATATTATCAATATAACATGCATTATACGCATATAATGCAGTTATTATCGCTAGAACTGTAATAATTATACTTATTACTTATATTATTATCAATATAACATGCATTATTACCTATATTATGCAGTTATAATCGCTAGAACTATAATAAATATACTTATTACGCCCGATATTATCAATATAACATCCATTATTACCCATATAATGCAGTTATTATCGCTAGAACTGTAATAATTATACTTAATACTTATATTATCATCAATATAACATGCATTGTTACCGATATTATGCAGTTATTATTGATAGGACTATAATAAATATACTTATTACTATTATTATTAACAATATAACATGCATTATTACCCATATTATGCAGTTATTATTGATAGAATTATAATAAATATACTTATTACTTTTATTATTACCAATATAACAGGCACTCTTAGCCATATTTTACTAGTACTATCGCTAGAACTGTAATGATTATACTTATTACTCCCGATATTATCAATATAACATGCATTATTACCCATATAATGCAGTTATTATCGACAGAACTATAATAAATATACTTATTACTTTTATTATTATCAATATAACATGCATTATACGCATATAATGCAGTTATTATCGCTAGAACTGTAATAATTATACTTACTACTTATATTATTATCAATATAACATGCACTATTACCCATATTATGCAGTTATAATCGCTAGAACTATAATAAATATACTTACTACTTTTATTATCATCAATATAACATGCATTATTACCCATATTATGCAGTTATTATCGATAGAACTATAATAAATATACTTATTACTTTTATTGTTATCAATATAACATGCACTATTAGCCATATTTTACTATTATTATCGCTAGAACAATAATAATTATACATATTACTCCCGATATTATCAATATAACATGCATTATTACCCATATAATGCAGTTATTATCGCTAGGACTGTAATAATTATACTTATTACTTATATTATTATCAATATAACATGCATTAATACCCATATTATGCAGTTATAATCGCTAGAACTATAATAAATATACTTATTACTCCCGATATTATCAATATAACATCCATTATTACCCATATAATGCAGTTATTATCGCTAGAACTGTAATAATTATACTTAATACTTATATTATCATCAATATAACATGCATTATTACCGATATTATGCAGTTATTATTGATAGAACTATAATAAATATACTTTCTACTTTTATTATCATCAATATAACATGCATTATTACCCATATTATGCAGTTATTATCGATAGAACTATAATAAATATACTTATTACTTTTATTATTATCAATATAACATGCACTATTAGCCATATTTTACTATTATTATCGCTAGAACAATAATAATTATACATATTACTCCCGATATTATCAATATAACATGCATTATTACCCATATAATGCAGTTATTATCGCTAGAACTGTAATAATTATACTTATTACTTATATTATTATCAATATAACATGCATTAATACCCATATTATGCAGTTATAATCGCTAGAACTATAATAAATATACTTATTACTCCCGATATTATCAATATAACATCCATTATTACCCATATAATGCAGTTATTATCGCTAGAACTGTAATAATTATACTTATTACTTATATTATTATCAATATAACATGCATTATTACCGATGTTATGCAGTTATTATCGCTAGAACTATAATAAATATACTTATTACTCCCGATATTATCAATATAACATCCATTATTACCGATATAATGCAGTTATTATCGCTAGAACTGTAATAGTTATACTTATTACTCCCGATATTATCAATATAACATCCATTATTACCCATATAATGCAGTTATTAGCGCTAGAACTGTAATGATTATACTTATTACTCCCGATATTATCAATAGAACATCCATTATTACCCATATAATGCAGTTATTATCGCTAGAACTGTAATAATTATACTTATTTCTTATATTATCATCAATGTAACATGCATTATTACCCATATTATGCAGTTATTATCGCTAGAACTGTAATAAATATACTTATTACATTTATTATTATCAATATAACATGCATTATTACCTATATTATGCAGTTATTATCGCTAGAACTATAAAAATTATACTTACTACTCCAGATATTATCAATATAACATGCATTATACGCATATAATGCAGTTATTATCGCTAGAACTGTAATAATTATACTTATTACTTATATTATTATCAATATAACATGCATTATTACCCATATTATGCAGTTATAATCGCTAGAACTATAATAAATATACTTACTACTTTTATTATCATCAATATAACATGCATTATTACCCATATTATGCAGTTATTATTGATAGAACTATAATAAATATACTTATTACTTTTATTATTATCAATATAACATGCACTATTAGCCATATTTTACTATTATTATCGCTAGAACAATAATAATTATACATATTACTCCGGATATTATCAATATAACATGCATTATTACCCATATAATGCAGTTATTATCGCTAGAACTGTAATAAATACACTTCTTACTTTTATTATCATCAATATAACATGCATTATTACCCATATTATGCAGTTATTATCGCTAGAACTGTAATAATTATACTTACTACTTATATTATCATCAATATAACATGCATTGTTACCGATATTATGCAGTTATTATTGATAGAACTATAATAAATATACTTATTACTATTATTATTAACAATATAACATGCATTATTACCCATATTATGCAGTTATTATCGATAGAATTATAATAAATATACTTATTACTTTAATTATTACCAATATAACAGGCACTCTTAGCCATATTTTACTAGTATTATCGCTAGAACTGTAATGATTATACTTATTACTCCCGATATTATCAATATAACATGCATTATTACCCATATAATGCAGTTATTATCGACAGAACTATAATAAATATACTTATTACTTTTATTATTATCAATATAACATGCATTATACGCATATAATGCAGTTATTATCGCTAGAACTGTAATAATTATACTTATTACTTATATTATTATCAATATAACATGCACTATTACCCATATTATGCAGTTATAATCGCTAGAACTATAATAAATATACTTACTACTTTTATTATCATCAATATAACATGCATTATTACCCATATTATGCAGTTATAATCGAGAGAACTGTAATAATTATACTTATTACTTATATTATCATCAATATAACATGCATTATTACCCATATTATGCAGTTATTATTCGCTAGAACTGTAATAAATATACTTATTACTTTTATTATCATCAATATAACATGCATTATTACCCATATTTTGCAGTTATTATCGATAGAACTATAATAAATGTACTTATTACTTTTATTATTATCAATATAACATGCACTATTAGCCATATTTTACTATTATTATCGCTAGAACTATAATAATTATACTTATTACTCCCAATATTATCAATATAACATGCATTATTACCCATATAATGGAGTTGCTATCGCTAGAACTGTAATAATTATACTTATTACTTATATTATTATCAATATAACATGCATTATTACCTATATTATGCAGTTATAATCGCTAGAACTATAATAAATATACTTATTACGCCCGATATTATCAATATAACATCCATTATTACCCATATAATGCAGTTATTATCGCTAGAACTGTAATAATTATACTTAATACTTATATTATCATCAATATAACATGCATTGTTACCGATATTATGCAGTTATTATTGATAGGACTATAATAAATATACTTATTACTATTATTATTAACAATATAACATGCATTATTACCCATATTATGCAGTTATTATCGATAGAATTATAATAAATATACTTATTACTTTTATTATTACCAATATAACAGGCACTCTTAGCCATATTTTACTAGTACTATCGCTAGAACTGTAATGATTATACTTATTACTCCCGATATTATCAATATAACATGCATTATTACCCATATAATGCAGTTATTATCGACAGAACTATAATAAATATACTTATTACTTTTATTATTATCAATATAACATGCATTATACGCATATAATGCAGTTATTATCGCTAGAACTGTAATAATTATACTTACTAGCTTATATTATTATCAATATAACATGCACTATTACCCATATTATGCAGTTATAATCGCTAGAACTATAATAAATATACTTACTACTTTTATTATCATCAATATAACATGCATTATTACCCATATTATGCAGTTATTATCGATAGAACTATAATAAATATACTTATTACTTTTATTGTTATCAATATAACATGCACTATTAGCCATATTTTACTATTATTATCGCTAGAACAATAATAATTATACATATTACACCCGATATTATCAATATAACATGCATTATTACCCATATAATGCAGTTATTATCGCTAGGACTGTAATAATTATACTTATTACTTATATTATTATCAATATAACATGCATTAATACCCATATTATGCAGTTATAATCGCTAGAACTATAATAAATATACTTATTACTCCCGATATTATCAATATAACATCCATTATTACCCATATAATGCAGTTATTATCGCTAGAACTGTAATAATTATACTTAATACTTATATTATCATCAATATAAACATGCATTATTACCGATATTATGCAGTTATTATTGATAGAACTATAATAAATATACTTTCTACTTTTATTATCATCAATATAACATGCATTATTACCCATATTATGCAGTTATTATCGATAGAACTATAATAAATATACTTATTACTTTTATTATTATCAATATAACATGCACTATTAGCCATATTTTACTATTATTATCGCTAGAACAATAATAATTATACATATTACTCCCGATATTATCAATATAACATGCATTATTCCATATAATGCAGTTATTATCGCTAGAACTGTAATAATTATACTTATTACTTATATTATTATCAATATAACATGCATTAATACCCATATTATGCAGTTATAATCGCTAGAACTATAATAAATATACTTATTACTCCCGATATTATCAATATAACATCCATTATTACCCATATAATGCAGTTATTATCGCTAGAACTGTAATAATTATACTTATTACTTATATTATTATCAATATAACATGCATTATTACCGATGTTATGCAGTTATTATCGCTAGAACTATAATAAATATACTTATTACTCCCGATATTATCAATATAACATCCATTATTACCGATATAATGCAGTTATTATCGCTAGAACTGTAATAGTTATACTTATTACTCCCGATATTATCAATATAACATCCATTATTACCCATATAATGCAGTTATTAGCGCTAGAACTGTAATAATTATACTTACTACTCCAGATATTATCAATATAACATGCATTATACGCATATAATGCAGTTATTATCGCTAGATCTGTAATAATTATACTTATTACTTATATTATTCTCAATATAACATGCATTATTACCCATATTATGCAGTTATAATCGCTAGAACTATAATAAATATACTTACGACTTTTATTATCATCAATATAACATGCATTATTACCCATATTATGCAGTCATTATCGATAGAACTGTAATAAATATACTTATTACTTTTATTATTATCAATATAACATGCATCATTACCCATATTATGCAGTTTTTATCGATAGAACTATAATAAATATACTTATTACTTTTATTATCATCAATATAACATGCATTATTACCCATATTATGCAGTTATAATCGAGAGAACTGTAATAATTATACTTATTACTTATATTATCATCAATATAACATGCATTATTACCCATATTATGCAGTTATTATCGCTAGAACTGTAATAAATATACTTATTACTTTTATTATTATCAATATAACATGCATTATTACCCATATTATGCAGTTTTTATCGATAGAACTATAATAAATATACTTATTACTTTTATTATCATCAATATAACATGCATTATTACCCATATTATGCAGTTATAATCGATAGATCTATAATAAATATACTTATTACTTATATTATTAGCAATATAACGTGCATTATTACCCATATTATGCAGTTATTATCGATAGAAGTATAATAACTATACTTATTACTTTTATTATTATCAATATAACATGCACTCTTAGCCATATTTTACTAGTATTATCGCTAAAACTGTAATAATTATACTTATTACTCCCGATATTATCAATATAACATCCATTATTACCCATATAATGGAGTTGCTATCGCTAGAACTGTAATAATTATACTCATTACTTATATTATCATCAATATAACATGCATTATTAGCCATATTTTACTTTTATTATCGCTGGAACTATAAAAATTATACTTACTACTCCAGATATTATCAATATAACATGCATTATACGCATATAATGCAGTTATTATCGCTAGATCTGTAATAATTATACTTATTACTTATATTATTATCAATATAACATGCATTAATACCCATATTATGCAGTTATAATCGCTAGAACTATAATAAATATACTTATTACTCCCGATATTATCAATATAACATCCATTATTACCCATATAATGCAGTTATTATCGCTAGAACTGTAATAGTTATACTTATTACTTATATTATCATCAATATAACATGCATTATTACCGATATTATGCAGTTATTATCGCTAGAACTATAATAAATATACTTATTACTCCCGATATTATCAATATAACATCCATTATTACCCATATAATGCAGTTATTATCGCTAGAACTGTAATAGTTATACTTATTACTCCGATATTATCAATATAACATCCATTATTACCCATATAATGCAGTTATTAGCGCTAGAACTGTAATAATTATACTTATTGCTCCCGATATTATCAATATAACATGCATTATTACGCATATAATGCAGTTATTATCGCTACAACTGTAATAATTATACTTATTACTTATATTATTCACAATATAACATGCATTATTACCCATATTATGCAGTTATAATCGCTAGAACTATAATAAATATACTTACAACTTTTATTATCATCAATATAACATGCATTATTACCCATATTACGCAGTTATTATCGCTAGAACTGTAATAAATATACTTATTACTTTTATTATTATCAATATAACATGCACTATTAGCCATATTTTACTATTATTATCGCTAGAACAATAATAATTATACATATTACTCCCGATATTATCAATATAACATGCATTATTACCCATATAATGCAGTTATTATCGCTAGAACTGTAATAATTATACTTATTACTTATATTATTATCAATATAACATGCATTAATACCCATATTATGCAGTTATAATCGCTAGAACTATAATAAATATACTTATAACTCCCGATATTATCAATATAACATCCATTATTACCCATATAATGCAGTTATTATTGCTAGAACTGTAATAATTATACTTATTACTTATATTATTATCAATATAACATGCATTATTACCGATATTATGCAGTTATTATCGCTAGAACTATAATAAATATACTTATTACTCCCGATATTATCAATATAACATCCATTATTACCGATATAATGCAGTTATTATCGCTAGAACTGTAATAGTTATACTTATTACTCCCGATATTATCAATATAACATCCATTATTACCCATATAATGCAGTTATTAGCGCTAGAACTGTAATAATTATACTTACTACTCCAGATATTATCAATATAACATGCATTATACGCATATAATGCAGTTATTATCGCTAGATCTGTAATAATTATACTTATTACTTATATTATTCTCAATATAACATGCATTATTACCCATATTATGCAGTTATAATCGCTAGAGCTATAATAAATATACTTACGACTTTTATTATCATCAATATAACATGCATTATTACCCATATTATGCAGTCATTAAAGATAGAACTGTAATAAATATACTTATTACTTTTATTATTATCAATATAACATGCATCATTACCCATATTATGCATTTTTTATCGATAGAACTATAATAAATATACTTATTACTTTTATTATCATCAATATAACATGCATTATTACCCATATTATGCAGTTATAATCGAGAGAACTGTAATAATTATACTTATTACTTATATTATCATCAATATAACATGCATTATTACCCATATTATGCAGTTATTATCGCTAGAACTGTAATAAATATACTTATTACTTTTATTATCATCAATATAACATGCATTATTACCCATATTTTGCAGTTATTATCGATAGAACTATAATAAATGTACTTATTACTTTTATTATTATCAATATAACATGCACTATTAGCCATATTTTACTATTATTATCGCTAGAACTATAATAATTATACTTATTACTCCCAATATTATCAATATAACATGCATTATTACCCATATTATGCAGTTATAATCGATAGATCTATAATAAATATACTTATTACTTATATTATTAGCAATATAACGTGCATTATTACCCATATTATGCAGTTATTATCGATAGAAGTATAATAACTATACTTATTACTTTTATTATTATCAATATAACATGCACTCTTAGCCATATCTTACTAGTATTATCGCTAAAACTGTAATAATTATACTTATTACTCCCGATATTATCAATATAACATCCATTATTACCCATATAATGGAGTTGCTATCGCTAGAACTGTAATAATTATACCCATTACTTATATTATCATCAATATAACATGCATTATTACCCATATTATGCAGTTATTATCGCTAGAACTGTAATAATTATACTTATTACTTATATTGTTAGCAATATAACGTGCATTATTACCCATATAATGCAGTTATTATCGCTAGAACTGTAATAAATATACTTATTACATTTATTATTATCAATATAACATGCATTATTACCTATAGTATGCAGTTATTATCGCTAGAACTATAGTAAATATACTTACTACTCCCGATATTATCAATATAACATCCATTATTACCCATATAATGCAGTTATTATCGCTGGAACTGTAATAATTATACTTATTACTTATATTATTATCAATATAACATGCATTATTACCCATATTATGCAGTTATTATCGATAGAATTAGAATAAATATACTCATTACTTTTATTATTATCAATATAACAGGCACTCTTAGCCATATTTTACTAGTATTATCGCTAGAACTGTAATGATTATACTTATTACTCCCGATATTATCAATATAACATGCATTATTACCCATATAATGCAGTTATTATCGACAGAACAATAATAAATATACTTATTACTTTTATTATTATCAATATAACATGCACTATTAGCGATATTTTAGTTTTATTATCGCTAGAACTATAAAAATTATACTTACTACTCCAGATATTATCAATATAACATGCATTATACGCATATAATGCAGTTATTATCGCTAGAACTGTAATAATTATACTTATTACTTATATTATTATCAATATAACATGCATTATTACCCATATTATGCAGTTATAATCGCTAGAACTATAATAAATATACTTACTACTTTTATTATCATCAATATAACATGCATTATTACCCATATTATGCAGTTATTATTGATAGAACTATAATAAATATACTTATTACTTTTATTATTATCAATATAACATGCACTATTAGCCATATTTTACTATTATTATCGCTAGAACAATAATAATTATACATATTACTCCGGATATTATCAATATAACATGCATTATTACCCATATAATGCAGTTATTATCGCTAGAACTGTAATAAATACACTTCTTACTTTTATTATCATCAATATAACATGCATTATTACCCATATTATGCAGTTATTATCGCTAGAACTGTAATAATTATACTTATTACTTATATTATTATCAATATAACATGCATTATTACCCATATAATGCAGTTATTATCGACAGAACTATAATAAATATACTTATTACTTTTATTATTATCAATATAACATGCATTATACGCATATAATGCAGTTATTATCGCTAGAACTGTAATAATTATACTTATTACTTATATTATTATCAATATAACATGCACTATTACCCATATTATGCAGTTATAATCGCTAGAACTATAATAAATATACTTACTACTTTTATTATCATCAATATAACATGCATTATTACCCATATTATGCAGTTATAATCGAGAGAACTGTAATAATTATACTTATTACTTATATTATCATCAATATAACATGCATTATTACCCATATTATGCAGTTATTATTCGCTAGAACTGTAATAAATATACTTATTACTTTTATTATCATCAATATAACATGCATTATTACCCATATTTTGCAGTTATTATCGATAGAACTATAATAAATGTACTTATTACTTTTATTATTATCAATATAACATGCACTATTAGCCATATTTTACTATTATTATCGCTAGAACTATAATAATTATACTTATTACTCCCAATATTATCAATATAACATGCATTATTACCCATATAATGGAGTTGCTATCGCTAGAACTGTAATAATTATACTCATTACTTATATTATCATCAATATAACATGCATTATTACCCATATTATGCAGTTATTATCGATAGAACTGTAATAAATATACTTATTACTTTTATTATTATCAATATAACATGCACTATTAGCCATATTTTACTTTTATTATCGCTAGAACTATAAAAATTATAATTACTTCTCCAGATATTATCAATATAACATGCATTATACGCATATAATGCAGTTATTATCGCTAGAACTGTAATAATTATACTTATTACTTATATTATTATCAATATAACATGCATTATTACCTATATTATGCAGTTATAATCGCTAGAACTATAATAAATATACTTATTACGCCCGATATTATCAATATAACATCCATTATTACCCATATAATGCAGTTATTATCGCTAGAACTGTAATAATTATACCTACTACTTATATTATCATCAATATAACATGCATTGTTACCGATATTATGCAGTTATTATTGATAGGACTATAATAAATATACTTATTACTATTATTATTAACAATATAACATGCATTATTACCCATATTATGCAGTTATTATCGATAGAATTATAATAAATATACTTATTACTTTTATTATTACCAATATAACAGGCACTCTTAGCCATATTTTACTAGTATTATCGCTAGAACTGTAATGATTATACTTATTACTCCCGATATTATCAATAGAACATCCATTATTACCCATATAATGCAGTTATTATCGCTAGAACTGTAATAATTATACTTATTTCTTATATTATCATCAATGTAACATGCATTATTACCCATATTATGCAGTTATTATCGCTAGAACTGTAATAAATATACTTATTACATTTATTATTATCAATATAACATGCATTATTACCTATATTATGCAGTTATTATCGCTAGAACTATAAAAATTATACTTACTACTCCAGATATTATCAATATAACATGCATTATACGCATATAATGCAGTTATTATCGCTAGAACTGTAATAATTATACTTATTACTTATATTATTATCAATATAACATGCATTATTACCCATATTATGCAGTTATAATCGCTAGAACTATAATAAATATACTTACTACTTTTATTATCATCAATATAACATGCATTATTACCCATATTATGCAGTTATTATTGATAGAACTATAATAAATATACTTATTACTTTTATTATTATCAATATAACATGCACTATTAGCCATATTTTACTATTATTATCGCTAGAACAATAATAATTATACATATTACTCCGGATATTATCAATATAACATGCATTATTACCCATATAATGCAGTTATTATCGCTAGAACTGTAATAAATACACTTCTTACTTTTATTATCATCAATATAACATGCATTATTACCCATATTATGCAGTTATTATCGCTAGAACTGTAATAATTATACTTACTACTTATATTATCATCAATATAACATGCATTGTTACCGATATTATGCAGTTATTATTGATAGAACTATAATAAATATACTTATTACTATTATTATTAACAATATAACATGCATTATTACCCATATTATGCAGTTATTATCGATAGAATTATAATAAATATACTTATTACTTTAATTATTACCAATATAACAGGCACTGTTAGCCATATTTTACTAGTATTATCGCTAGAACTGTAATGATTATACTTATTACTCCCGATATTATCAATATAACATGCATTATTACCCATATAATGCAGTTATTATCGACAGAACTATAATAAATATACTTATTACTTTTATTATTATCAATATAACATGCATTATACGCATATAATGCAGTTATTATCGCTAGAACTGTAATAATTATACTTATTACTTATATTATTATCAATATAACATGCACTATTACCCATATTATGCAGTTATAATCGCTAGAACTATAATAAATATACTTACTACTTTTATTATCATCAATATAACATGCATTATTACCCATATTATGCAGTTATAATCGAGAGAACTGTAATAATTATACTTATTACTTATATTATCATCAATATAACATGCATTATTACCCATATTATGCAGTTATTATTCGCTAGAACTGTAATAAATATACTTATTACTTTTATTATCATCAATATAACATGCATTATTACCCATATTTTGCAGTTATTATCGATAGAACTATAATAAATGTACTTATTACTTTTATTATTATCAATATAACATGCACTATTAGCCATATTTTACTATTATTATCGCTAGAACTATAATAATTATACTTATTACTCCCAATATTATCAATATAACATGCATTATACGCATATAATGCAGTTATTATCGCTAGAACTGTAATAATTATACTTATTACTTATATTATTATCAATATAACATGCATTATTACCTATATTATGCAGTTATAATCGCTAGAACTATAATAAATATACTTATTACGCCCGATATTATCAATATAACATCCATTATTACCCATATAATGCAGTTATTATCGCTAGAACTGTAATAATTATACTTAATACTTATATTATCATCAATATAACATGCATTGTTACCGATATTATGCAGTTATTATTGATAGGACTATAATAAATATACTTATTACTATTATTATTAACAATATAACATGCATTATTACCCATATTATGCAGTTATTATCGATAGAATTATAATAAATATACTTATTACTTTTATTATTACCAATATAACAGGCACTCTTAGCCATATTTTACTAGTACTATCGCTAGAACTGTAATGATTATACTTATTACTCCCGATATTATCAATATAACATGCATTATTACCCATATAATGCAGTTATTATCGACAGAACTATAATAAATATACTTATTACTTTTATTATTATCAATATAACATGCATTATACGCATATAATGCAGTTATTATCGCTAGAACTGTAATAATTATACTTACTACTTATATTATTATCAATATAACATGCACTATTACCCATATTATGCAGTTATAATCGCTAGAACTATAATAAATATACTTACTACTTTTATTATCATCAATATAACATGCATTATTACCCATATAATGCAGTTATTATCGCTAGAACTGTAATAATTATACTTAATACTTATATTATCATCAATATAACATGCATTATTACCGATATTATGCAGTTATTATTGATAGAACTATAATAAATATACTTTCTACTTTTATTATCATCAATATAACATGCATTATTACCCATATTATGCAGTTATTATCGATAGAACTATAATAAATATACTTATTACTTTTATTATTATCAATATAACATGCACTATTAGCCATATTTTACTATTATTATCGCTAGAACAATAATAATTATACATATTACTCCCGATATTATCAATATAACATGCATTATTACCCATATAATGCAGTTATTATCGCTAGAACTGTAATAATTATACTTATTACTTATATTATTATCAATATAACATGCATTAATACCCATATTATGCAGTTATAATCGCTAGAACTATAATAAATATACTTATTACTCCCGATATTATCAATATAACATCCATTATTACCCATATAATGCAGTTATTATCGCTAGAACTGTAATAATTATACTTATTACTTATATTATTATCAATATAACATGCATTATTACCGATGTTATGCAGTTATGATCGCTAGAACTATAATAAATATACTTATTACTCCCGATATTATCAATATAACATCCATTATTACCGATATAATGCAGTTATTATCGCTAGAACTGTAATAGTTATACTTATTACTCCCGATATTATCAATATAACATCCATTATTACCCATATAATGCAGTTATTAGCGCTAGAACTGTAGTGATTATACTTATTACTCCCGATATTATCAATAGAACATCCATTATTACCCATATAATGCAGTTATTATCGCTAGAACTGTAATAATTATACTTATTTCTTATATTATCATCAATGTAACATGCATTATTACCCATATTATGCAGTTATTATCGCTAGAACTGTAATAAATATACTTATTACATTTATTATTATCAATATAACATGCATTATTACCTATATTATGCAGTTATTATCGCTAGAACTATAAAAATTATACTTACTACTCCAGATATTATCAATATAACATGCATTATACGCATATAATGCAGTTATTATCGCTAGAACTGTAATAATTATACTTATTACTTATATTGTTATCAATATAACATGCATTATTACCCATATTATGCAGTTATAATCGCTAGAACTATAATAAATATACTTACTACTTTTATTATCATCAATATAACATGCATTATTACCCATATTATGCAGTTATTATTGATAGAACTATAATAAATATACTTATTACTTTTATTATTATCAATATAACATGCACTATTAGCCATATTTTACTATTATTATCGCTAGAACAATAATAATTATACATATTACTCCGGATATTATCAATATAACATGCATTATTACCCATATAATGCAGTTATTATCGCTAGAACTGTAATAAATACACTTCTTACTTTTATTATCATCAATATAACATGCATTATTACCCATATTATGCAGTTATTATCGCTAGAACTGTAATAATTATACTTACTACTTATATTATCGTCAATATAACATGCATTGTTACCGATATTATGCAGTTATTATTGATAGAACTATAATAAATATACTTATTACTATTATTATTAACAATATAACATGCATTAT
Organism: Megachile leachella; assembly: GCA_963576845.1. Lineage (NCBI taxonomy): Eukaryota > Metazoa > Arthropoda > Insecta > Hymenoptera > Megachilidae > Megachile > Megachile leachella. The sequence continues at coordinate 709,101 of CAUYWW010000208.1, forward strand.
TACCCATATTATGCAGTTATTATCGATAGAATTATAATAAATATACTTATTACTTTAATTATTACCAATATAACAGGCACTCTTAGCCATATTTTACTAGTATTATCGCTAGAACTGTAATGATTATACTTATTACTCCCGATATTATCAATATAACATGCATTATTACCCATATAATGCAGTTATTATCGACAGAACTATAATAAATATACTTATTACTTTTATTATTATCAATATAACATGCATTATACGCATATAATGCAGTTATTATCGCTAGAACTGTAATAATTATACTTATTACTTATTTTATTATCAATATAACATGCACTATTACCCATATTATGCAGTTATAATCGCTAGAACTATAATAAATATACTTACTACTTTTATTATCATCAATATAACATGCATTATTACCCATATTATGCAGTTATAATCGAGAGAACTGTAATAATTATACTTATTACTTATATTATCATCAATATAACATGCATTATTACCCATATTATGCAGTTATTATTCGCTAGAACTGTAATAAATATACTTATTACTTTTATTATCATCAATATAACATGCATTATTACCCATATTTTGCAGTTATTATCGATAGAACTATAATAAATGTACTTATTACTTTTATTATTATCAATATAACATGCACTATTAGCCATATTTTACTATTATTATCGCTAGAACTATAATAATTATACTTATTACTCCCAATATTATCAATATAACATGCATTATTACCCATATTATGCAGTTATAATCGATAGATCTATAATAAATATACTTATTACTTATATTATGAGCAATATAACGTGCATTATTACCCATATTATGCAGTTATTATCGATAGAAGTATAATAACTATACTTATTACTTTTATTATTATCAATATAACATGCACTCTTAGCCATATCTTACTAGTATTATCGCTAAACCTGTAATAATTATACTTATTACTCCCGATATTATCAATATAACATCCATTATTACCCATATAATGGAGTTGCTATCGCTAGAACTGTAATAATTATACTCATTACTTATATTATCATCAATATAACATGCATTATTACCCATATTATGCAGTTATTATCGCTAGAACTGTAATAATTATACTTATTACTTATATTGTTAGCAATATAACGTGCATTATTACCCATATAATGCAGTTATTATCGCTAGAACTGTAATAATTATACTTAATACTTATATTATCATCAATATAACATGCATTATTACCGATATTATGCAGTTATTATTCATAGAACTATAATAAATATACTTACTACTTTTATTATCATCAATATAACATGCATTATTACCCATATTATGCAGTTATTATCGATAGAACTATAATAAATATACTTATTACTTTTATTATCATCAATATAACATGCATTATTACCCATATTTTGCAGTTATTATCGATAGAACTATAATAAATGTACTTATTACTTTTATTATTATCAATATAACATGCACTATTAGCCATATTTTACTATTATTATCGCTAGAACTATAATAATTATACTTATTACTCCCAATATTATCAATATAACATGCATTATTACCCATATTATGCAGTTATAATCGATAGATCTATAATAAATATACTTATTACTTATATTATGAGCAATATAACGTGCATTATTACCCATATTATGCAGTTATTATCGATAGAAGTATAATAACTATACTTATTACTTTTATTATTATCAATATAACATGCACTCTTAGCCATATCTTACTAGTATTATCGCTAAAACTGTAATAATTATACTTATTACTCCCGATATTATCAATATAACATCCATTATTACCCATATAATGGAGTTGCTATCGCTAGAACTGTAATAATTATACTCATTACTTATATTATCATCAATATAACATGCATTATTACCCATATTATGCAGTTATTATCGCTAGAACTGTAATAATTATACTTATTACTTATATTGTTAGCAATATAACGTGCATTATTACCCATATAATGCAGTTATTATCGCTAGAACTGTAATAATTATACTTAATACTTATATTATCATCAATATAACATGCATTATTACCGATATAATGCAGTTATTATTCATAGAACTATAATAAATATACTTACTACTTTTATTATCATCAATATAACATGCATTATTACCCATATTATGCAGTTATTATCGCTAGAACTGTAATAAATATACTTATTACTTTTATTATCATCAATATAACATGCATTATTACCCATATTTTGCAGTTATTATCGATAGAACTGTAATAAATGTACTTATTACTTTTATTGTTATCAATATAACATGCACTATTAGCCATATTTTACTATTATTATCGCTAGAACTATAATAATTATACTTATTACTCCCAATATTATCAATATAACATGCATTATTACCCATATTATGCAGTTATAATCGATAGATCTATAATAAATATACTTATTACTTATATTATTAGCAATATAACGTGCATTATTACCCATATTATGCAGTTATTATCGATAGAAGTATAATAACTATACTTATTACTTTTATTATTATCAATATAACATGCACTCTTAGCCATATCTTACTAGTATTATCGCTAAAACTGTAATAATTATACTTATTACTCCCGATATTATCAATATAACATCCATTATTACCCATATAATGGAGTTGCTATCGCTAGAACTGTAATAATTATACTCATTACTTACATTATCATCAATATAACATGCATTATTACCCATATTATGCAGTTATTATCGCTAGAACTGTAATAATTATACTTATTACTTATATTGTTAGCAATATAACGTGCATTATTACCCATATAATGCAGTTATTATCGCTAGAACTGTAATAATTATACTTAATACTTATATTATCATCAATATAACATGCATTATTACCGATATTATGCAGTTATTATTCATAGAACTATAATAAATATACTTACTACTTTTATTATCATCAATATAACATGCATTATTACCCATATTATGCAGTTATTATCGATAGAACTATAATAAATATACTTATTACTTTTATTATTATCAATGTAACATGCACTATTAGCCATATTTTACTTTTATTATCGCTGGAACTATAAAAATTATACTTACTACTCCAGATATTATCAATATAACATGCATTATACGCATATAATGCAGTTATTATCGCTAGATCTGTAATAATTATACTTATTACTTATATTATTATCAATATAACATGCATTATTACCCATATTATGCAGTTATAATCGCTAGACCTATAATAAATATACTTACTACTTTTATTATCATCAATATAACATGCATTATTACCCATATTATGCAGTTATTATCGATAGAACTATAATAAATAAACTCATTACTTTTATTATTATCAATATAACATGCACTATTAGCCATATTTTACTATTATTATCGCTAGAACAATAATAATTATACATATTACTCCCGATATTATCAATATAACATGCATTATTACCCATATAATGCAGTTATTATCGCTAGAACTGTAATAATTATACTTATTACTTATATTATTATCAATATAACATGCATTAATACCCGTATTATGCAGTTATAATCGCTAGAACTATAATAAATATACTTGTTACTCCCGATATTATCAATATAACATCCATTATTACCCATATAATGCAGTTGTTATCGCTAGAACTGTAATAATTATACTTATTACTTATATTATCATCAATATAACATGCATTATTACCGATATTATGCAGTTATTATCGCTAGAACTATAATAAATATACTTATTACTCCCGATATTATCAATATAACATCCATTATTACCCATATAATGCAGTTATTATCGCTAGAACTGTAATAGTTATACTTATTACTCCCGATATTATCAATATAACATCCATTATTACCCATATAATGCAGTTATTAGCGCTAGAACTGTAATAATTATACTTATTGCTCCCGATATTATCAATATAACATGCATTATTACGCATATAATGCAGTTATTATCGCTACAACTGTAATAATTATACTTATTACTTATATTATTCACAATATAACATGCATTATTACCCATATTATGCAGTTATAATCGCTAGAACTATAATAAATATACTTACTACTTTTATTATCATCAATATAACATGCATTATTACCCATATTATGCAGTTATTATCGCTAGAACTGTAATAAATATACTTATTACTTTTATTATTATCAATATAACATGCACTATTAGCCATATTTTACTATTATTATCGCTAGAACTATAATAATTATACTTATTACTCCCGATATTATCAATATAGCATGCATTATTACCCATATAATGCAGTTATTATCGCTAGAACTGTAATAATTATACTTATTACTTATATTATTATCAATATAACATGCATTATTACCCATATTATGCAGTTATAATCGCTAGAACTATAATAAATATACTTACTACTTTTATTATCATCAATATAACATGCATTATTACCCATATTATGCAGTTTTTATCGATAGAACTATAATAAATATACTTATTACTTTTTATTGTTATCAACATAACATGCACTATTAGTCATATTTTACTATTATTATCGCTAGAACTATAATAATTATACTTATTACTCCCGATATTATCAATATAGCATGCATTATTACCCATATAATGCAGTTATTATCGCTAGAACTGTAATAATTATACTTATTACTTATATTATTATCAATATAACATGCATTATTACCCATATTATGCAGTTATAATCGCTAGAACTATAATAAATATACTTACTACTTTTATTATCATCAATATAACATGTATTATTACCCATATTATGCAGTTATAATCGAGAGAACTGTAATAAATATACTTATTACTTTTTTATCATGAATATAACATGCATTATTACCCATATTATGCAGTTATTATCGATAGAATTATAATAAATATACTTATTACTTTTATTATTATCTGTATAACACGCATTATTACCCATATTATGCAGTTATTATCGCTACAACTGTAATAATTATACTTATTACTTATATTATCATCAATATACCATGCATTATTACCCATATTATGCAGTTATTATCGATAGAACTGTAATAAATATACTTATTACATTTATTATTATCAATATAACATGCACCATTAGCCATATTTTACTTTTATTATCGCTAGAACTATAAAAATTATACTTACTACTCCAGATATTATCAATATAACATGCATTATACGCATATAATGCAGTTATTATCGCTAGAACTGTAATAATTATACTTATTACTTATATTATTATCAATATAACATGCATTATTACCCATATTATGCAGTTATTATCGATAGAATTATAATAAATATAATTATTACTTTTATTATTATCAATATAACAGGCACTCTTAGCCATATTTTACTAGTATTATCGCTAGAACTGTAATGATTATACTTATTACTCCCGATATTATCAATATAACATGCTTTATTACCCATATAATGCAGTTATTATCGACAGAACTATAATAAATATACTTATTACTTTTATTATTATCAATATAACATGCACTATTAGCCATATTTTACTATTATTATCGCTAGAACTATAATAATTATACTTATTACTCCCAATATTATCAATATAACATGCATTATTACCCATATAATGGAGTTGCTATCGCTAGAACTGTAATAATTATACTCATTACTTATATTATCATCAATATAACATGCATTATTACCCATATTATGCAGTTATTATCGATAGAACTGTAATAAATATACTTATTACTTTTATTATTATCAATATAACATGCATTATTACCCATATTATGCAGTTTTTATCGATAGAACTATAATAAATATACTTATTACTTTTATTATCATCAATATAACATGCATTATTACCCATATTATGCAGTTATAATCGATAGATTCGTAATAAATATACTTATTACTTATATTATTAGCAATATAACGTGCATTATTACCCATATTATGCAGTTTTTATCGATAGAACTATAATAAATATACTTATTACTTTTATTATTATCAATATAACATGCACTATTAGCCATATTTTACTATTATTATCGCTAGAACTATAATAATTATACTTATTACTCCCAATATTATCAATATAACATGCATTATTACCCATATAATGGAGTTGCTATCGCTAGAACTGTAATAATTATACTTATTACTTATATTGTTAGCAATATAACGTGCAATATTACCCATATAATGCAGTTATTATCGCTAGAACTGTAATAATTATACTCATTACTTATATTATCATCAATATAACATGCATTATTACCCATATTATGCAGTTATTATCGATAGAACTATAATAAATATACTTATTACTTTTATTATTATCAATACAACATGCACTATTAGCCATATTTTACTATTATTATCGCTAGAACAATAATAATTATACATATTACTCCCGATATTATCAATATAACATGCATTATTACCCATATAATGCAGTTATTATCGCTGGAACTGTAATAATTATACTTATTACTTATATTATTATCAATATAACATGCATTAATACCCATATTATGCAGTTATAATCGCTAGAACTATAATAAATATACTTATTACTCCCGATATTATCAATATAACATCCATTATTACCCATATAATGCAGTTATTATCGCTGGAACTGTAATAATTATACTTATTACTTATATTATCATCAATATAACATGCATTATTACCGATATTATGCAGTTATTATCGCTAGAACTATAATAAATATACTTATTACTCCCGATATTATCAATATAACATCCATTATTACCCATATAATGCAGTTATTATCGCTAGAACTGTAATAGTTATACTTATTACTCCCGATATTATCAATATAACATCCATTATTACCCATATAATGCAGTTATTAGCGCTAGAACTGTAATAATTATACTTATTGCTCCCGATATTATCAATATAACATGCATTATTACGCATATAATGCAGTTATTATCGCTACAACTGTAATAATTATACTTATTACTTATATTATTCTCAATATAACATGCATTATTACCCATATTATGCAGTTATAATCGCTAGAACTATAATAAATATACTTACTACTTTTATTATCATCAATATTACATGCATTATTACCCATATTATGCAGTCATTATCGATAGAACTGTAATAAATATACATATTACTTTTATTATTATCAATATAACATGCATTATTACCCATATTATGCAGTTATAATCGAGAGAACTATAATAATTATACTTATTACTCCCGATATTATCAATATAGCATGCATTATTACCCATATAATACAGTTATTATCGCTAGAACTGTAATAATTATACTTATTACTTATATTATTATCAATATAACATGCATTATTACCCATATTATGCAGTTATAATCGAGAGAACTGTAATAAATATACTTATTACTTTTTTATTATGAATATAACATGCATTATTACCCATATTATGCAGTTATTATCGCTAGAACTATAATAAATATACGTATTACTTTTGTTATCATCAATATAACATGCATTATTACCCATATTATGCAGTTATTATCGCTAGAACTGTAATAAATATACTTATTACTTTTTTATTATGAATATAACATGCACTCTTAGCCATACTTTACTAGTATTATCGCTAAAACTGTAATAATTATACTTATTACTCCCGATATTATCAATATAACATCCATTATTACCCATATAATGCAGTTATTATCGCTAGAACTATAATAATTATACTTATTACTTATATTATTAGCAATATAACGTGCATTATTACCCATGTTATGCAGTTATTATCGCTAGAACTCTAATAAATATACTTATTACTTTTGTGATCATCAATATAGCATGCATTATTACCCATATTATGCAGTTATTATCGATAGAATTATAATAAATATACTTATTACTTTTATTATTATCTGTATAACACGCATTATTACCCATATTATGCAGTTATTATCGCTACAACTGTAATAATTATAGTTATTACTTATATTATCATCAATATAACATGCATTATTACCCATATAATGCAGTTATTATCGCTAGAACTGTAATAATTATACTTATTACTTATATTATTAGCAATATAACGTGCATTATTACCCATATTATGCAGTTATTATCGCTAGAACTATAATAAATATACGTATTACTTTTATTAGCATCAATATAACATGCATTATTACCCATATTATGCAGTTATTATCGATAGAACTGTAATAAACATACTTATTACTTTTATTATTATCAATATAACATGCACTATTAGCCATATTTTACTATTACTATCGCTAGAACTGTAATAAATACACTTATTACTTTTATTATCATCAATATAACATGCATTATTACCCATATTATGCAGTTATAATCGCTAGAACTATAATAAATATACTTACTACTTTTATTATCATCAATATAACATGCATTATTACCCATATTATGCAGTTATTATCGATAGAACTATAATAAATATACTCATTACTTTTATTATTATCAATATAACATGCACTATTAGCCATATTTTACTATTATTATCGCTAGAACAATAATAATTATACATATTACTCCCGATATTATCAATATAACATGCATTATTACCCATATAATGCAGTTATTATCGCTAGAACTGTAATAATTATACTTATTACTTATATTATTATCAATATAACATGCATTAATACCCATATTATGCAGTTATAATCGCTAGAACTATAATAAATATACTTATTACTCCCGATATTATCAATATAACATCCATTATTACCCATATAATGCAGTTATTATCGCTAGAACTGTAATAATTATACTTATTACTTATATTATCATCAATATAACATGCATTATTACCGATATTATGCAGTTATTATCGCTAGAACTATAATAAATATACTTATTACTCCCGATATTATCAATATAACATCCATTATTACCCATATAATGCAGTCATTATCGCTAGAACTGTAGTAGTTATACTTATTACTCCCGATATTATCAATATAACATCCATTATTACCCATATAATGCAGTTATTAGCGCTAGAACTGTAATAATTATACTTATTGCTCCCGATATTATCAATATAACATGCATTACTACGCATATAATGCAGTTATTATCGCTACAACTGTAATAATTATACTTATTACTTATATTATTCTCAATATAACATGCATTATTACCCATATTATGCAGTTATAATCGAGAGAACTGTAATAAATATACTTATTACTTTTTTATTATGAATATAGCATGCATTATTACCCATATTATGCAGTTATTATCGCTAGAACTATAATAAATATACGTATTACTTTTGTTATCATCAATATAACATGCATTATTACCCATATTATGCAGTTATTATCGCTAGAACTGTAATAAATATACTTATTACTTTTATTATTATCAATATAACATGCACTATTAGCCATATTTTACTATTATTATAGCTAGAACTATAATAATTATACATATTACTCCCGATATTATCAATATAACATGCATTATTACCCATATAATGCAGTTATTATCGCTAGAACTGTAATAATTATACTTATTACTTATATTATTATCAATATAACATGCATTATTACCCATATTATGCAGTTATTATCGCCAGAACTGTAATAAATATACTTATTACTTTTTTATTATGAATATAACATGCACTCTTAGCCACACTTTACTAGTATTATCGCTAAAACTGTAATAATTATACTTGTTACTCCCGATATTATCAATATAACATCCACTATTACCCATATAATGCAGTTATTATCGCTAGAACTATAATAATTATACTTATTACTTATATTATTAGCAATATAACGTGCATTATTACCCATGTTATGCAGTTATTATCGATAGAATTATAATAAATATACTTATTACTTTTATTATTATCTGTATAACACGCATTATTACCCATATTATGCAGTTATTATCGCTACAACTGTAATAATTATACTTATTACTTATATTATCATCAATATAACATGCATTATTACCCATATAATGCAGTTATTATCGCTAGAACTGTAATAATTATACTTAGTACTTATATTATTAGCAATATAACGTGCATTATTACCCATATTATGCAGTTATTATCGCTAGAACTATAATAAATATACGTATTACTTTTATTATCATCAATATAACATGCATTATTACCCATATTATGCAGTTATTATCGATAGAACTGTAATAAATATACTTATTACTTTTATTATTATCAATATAACATGCACTATTAGCCATATTTTACTTTTATTATCGCTGGAACTATAAAAATTATACTTACTACTCCAGATATTATCAATATAACATGCATTATACGCATATAATGCAGTTATTATCGCTAGATCTGTAATAATTATACTTATTACTTATATTATTATCAATATAACATGCATTATTACCCATATTATGCAGTTATAATCGCTAGAACTGTAATAAATATACTTACTACTTTTATTATCATCAATATAACATGCATTATTACCCATATTATGCAGTTATTATCGATAGAACTATAATAAATATACTCATTACTTTTATTATTATCAATATAACATGCACTATTAGCCATATTTTACTATTATTATCGCTTGAACAATAATAATTATACATATTACTCCCGATATTATCAATATAACATGCATTATTACCCATATAATGCAGTTATTATCGCTAGAACTGTAATAATTATACTTATTACTTATATTATTATCAATATAACATGCATTAATACCCATATTATGCAGTTATAATCGCTAGAACTATAATAAATATACTTATTACTCCCGATATTATCAATATAACATCCATTATTACCCATATAATGCAGTTATTATCGCTAGAACTGTAATAATTATACTTATTACTTATATTATCATCAATATAACATGCATTATTACCCATATTATGCAGTTATTATCGCTAGAACTATAATAAATATACTTATTACTCCCGATATTATCAATATAACATCCATTATTACCCATATAATGCAGTTATTATCGCTAGAACTGTAATAGTTATACTTATTACTCCCGATATTATCAATATAACATCCATTATTACCCATATAATGCAGTTATTAGCGCTAGAACTGTAATAATTATACTTATTCCTCCCGATATTATCAATATAACATGCATTATTACGCATATAATGCAGTTATTATCGCTACAACTGTAATAATTATACTTATTACTTATATTATTCTCAATATAACATGCATTATTACCCATATTATGCAGTTATAATCGCTAGAACTATAATAAATATACTTACTACTTTTATTATCATCAATATAACATGCATTATTACCCATATTATGCAGTCATTATCGATTGAACTGTAATAAATATACTTATTACTTTTATTATTATCAATATAACATGCATTATTACCCATATTATGCAGTTTTTATCGATAGAACTATAATAAATATACTTATTACTTTTATTATCATCAATATAACATGCATTATTACCAATATTATGCAGTTATAATCGAGAGAACTGTAATAATTATACTTATTACTTATATTATCATCAATATAACATGCATTATTACCCATATTATGCAGTTATTATCGCTAGAAATGTTATAAATATACTTATTACTTTTATTATTATCAATATAACATGCATTATTACCTATATTATGCAGTTATTATCGCTAGAACTATAGTAAATATACTTACTACTCCCGATATTATCAATATAACATCCATTATTACCCATATAATGGAGTTGCTATCGCTAGAACTGTAATAATTATACTCATTACTTATATTATTATCAATATAACATGCATTATTACCCATATTATGCAGTTATAATCGCTAGAACTATAATAAATATACTTACTACTTTTATTATCATCAATATAACATGCATTATTACCCATATTATGCAGTTTTTATCGATAGAACTATAATAAATATACTTATTTCTTTTTATTATTATCAACATAACATGCACTATTAGTCATATTTTACTATTATTATCGCTAGAACTATAATAATTATACTTATTACTCCCGATATTATCAATATAACATCCATTATTACCCACATAATGCAGTTATTATCGCTAGAACTGTAATAATTATACTTATTTCTTATATTATCATCAATGTAACATGCATTATTACCCATATTATGCAGTTATTATCGCTAGAACTGTAATAAATATACTTATTACATTTATTATTATCAATATAACATGCATTATTACCTATATTATGCAGTTATTATCGCTAGAACTATAGTAAATATACTTACTACTCCCGATATTATCAATATAACATCCATTATTACCCATATAATGGAGTTGCTATCGCTAGAACTGTAATAATTATACTCATTACTTATATTATCATCAATATAACATGCATTATTACCCATATTATGCAGTTATTATCGACAGAACTGTAATAAATATACTTATTACTTTTATTATTATCAATATAACATGCATTATTACCCATATTATGCAGTTTTTATCGATAGAACTATAATAAATATACATATTACTTTTACTATCATCAATATAACATGCATTATTACCCATATTATGCAGTTATAATCGATAGATCTATAATAAATATACTTATTACTTATATTATTAGCAATATAACGTGCATTATTACCCATATTATGCAGTTATTATCGATAGAAGTATAATAACTATACTTATTACTTTTATTATTATCAATATAACATGCACTCTTAGCCATATTTTACTAGTATTATCGCTAAAACTGTAATAATTATACTTATTACTCCCGATATTATCAATATAACATCCATTATTACCCATATAATGGAGTTGCTATCGCTAGAACTGTAATAATTATACTCAGTACTTATATTATCATCAATATAACATGCATTATTACCCATATTATGCAGTTATTATCGCTAGAACTGTAATAATTATACTTATTACTTATATTGTTAGCAATATAACGTGCATTATTACCCATATAATGCAGTTATTATCGCTAGAACTGTAATAATTATACTTATTACTTATATTATTATCAATATAACATGCACTATTACCCATATTATGCAGTTATAATCGCTAGAACTATAATAAATATACTTACTACTTTTATTATCATCAATATAACATGCATTATTATCCATATTATGCAGTTATTATCGATAGAACTATAATAAATATACTCATTACTTTTATTATTATCAATATAACATGCACTATTAGCCATATTTTACTATTATTATCGCTTGAACAATAATAATTATACATATTACTCCCGATATTATCAATATAACATGCATTATTACCCATATAATGCAGTTATTATCGCTAGAACTGTAATAATTATACTTATTACTTATATTATTATCAATATAACATGCATTAATACCCATATTATGCAGTTATAATCGCTAGAACTATAATAAATATACTTATTACTCCCGATATTATCAATATAACATCCATTATTACCCATATAATGCAGTTATTATCGCTAGAACTGTAATAATTATACTTATTACTTATATTATCATCAATATAACATGCATTATTACCGATATTATGCAGTTATTATCGCTAGAACTATAATAAATATACTTATTACTCCCGATATTATCAATATAACATCCATTATTACCCATATAATGCAGTTATTATCGCTAGAACTGTAATAGTTATACTTATTACTCCCGATATTATCAATATAACATCCATTATTACCCATATAATGCAGTTATTAGCGCTAGAACTGTAATAATTATATTTATTCCTCCCGATATTATCAATATAACATGCATTATTACGCATATAATGCAGTTATTATCGCTACAACTGTAATAATTATACTTATTACTTATATTATTCTCAATATAACATGCATTATTACCCATATTATGCAGTTATAATCGCTAGAACTATAATAAATATACTTACTACTTTTATTATCATCAATATAACATGCATTATTACCCATATTATGCAGTCATTATCGATTGAACTGTAATAAATATACTTATTACTTTTATTATTATCAATATAACATGCATTATTACCCATATTATGCAGTTTTTATCGATAGAACTATAATAAATATACTTATTACTTTTATTATCATCAATATAACATGCATTATTACCAATATTATGCAGTTATAATCGAGAGAACTGTAATAATTATACTTATTACTTATATTATCATCAATATAACATGCATTATTACCCATATTATGCAGTTATTATCGCTAGAAATGTTATAAATATACTTATTACTTTTATTATTATCAATATAACATGCACTATTAGCCATATTTTACTATTATTATCGCTAGAACTATAATAAATATACTTATTACTCCCGATATTATCAATATAGCATGCATTATTACCCATATAATGCAGTTATTATCGCTAGAACTGTAATAATTATACTTATTACTTATATTATTATCAATATAACATGCATTATTACCCATATTATGCAGTTATAATCGCTAGAACTATAATAAATATACTTACTACTTTTATTATCATCAATATAACATGCATTATTACCCATATTATGCAGTTTTTATCGATAGAACTATAATAAATATACTTATTACTTTTTATTATTATCAACATAACATGCACTATTAGTCATATTTTACTATTATTATCGCTAGAACTATAATAATTATACTTATTACTCCCGATATTATCAATATAACATCCATTATTACCCACATAATGCAGTTATTATCGCTAGAACTGTAATAATTATACTTATTTCTTATATTATCATCAATGTAACATGCATTATTACCCATATTATGCAGTTATTATCGCTAGAACTGTAATAAATATACTTATTACATTTATTATTATCAATATAACATGCATTATTACCTATATTATGCAGTTATTATCGCTAGAACTATAGTAAATATACTTACTACTCCCGATATTATCAATATAACATCCATTATTACCCATATAATGGAGTTGCTATCGCTAGAACTGTAATAATTATACTCATTACTTATATTATCATCAATATAACATGCATTATTACCCATATTATGCAGTTATTATCGATAGAACTGTAATAAATATACTTATTACTTTTATTATTATCAATATAACATGCATTATTACCCATATTATGCAGTTTTTATCGATAGAACTATAATAAATATACATATTACTTTTACTATCATCAATATAACATGCATTATTACCCATATTATGCAGTTATAATCGATAGATCTATAATAAATATACTTATTACTTATATTATTAGCAATATAACGTGCATTATTACCCATATTATGCAGTTATTATCGATAGAAGTATAATAACTATACTTATTACTTTTATTATTATCAATATAACATGCACTCTTAGCCATATTTTACTAGTATTATCGCTAAAACTGTAATAATTATACTTATTACTCCCGATATTATCAATATAACATCCATTATTACCCATATAATGGAGTTGCTATCGCTGGAACTGTAATAATTATACACATTACTTATATTATCATCAATATAACATGCATTATTATCCATATTATGCAGTTATTATCGATAGAACTATAATAAATATACTTATTACTTTTGTTGTTAGCAATATAACGTGCATTATTACCCATATAATGCAGTTATTATCGCTAGAACTGTAATAATTATACTTATTACTTATATTATTATCAATATAACATGCACTATTACCCATATTATGCAGTTATAATCGCTAGAACTATAATAAATATACTTACTACTTTTATTATCATCAATATAACATGCATTATTATCCATATTATGCAGTTATTATCGATAGAACTATAATAAATATACTTATTACTTTTGTTGTTATCAATATAACATGCACTATTAGCCATATTTTACGATTATTATCCCCAGAACAATAATAATTATACATATTACTCCCGATATTATCAATATAACATGCATTATTACCCATATAATGCAGTTATTATCGCTAGAACTGTAATAATTATACTTATTACTTATATTATTATCAATATAACATGCATTAATACCCATATTATGCAGTTATAATCGCTAGAACTATAATAAATATACTTATTACTCCCGATATTATCAATATAACATCCATTATTACCCATATAATGCAGTTATTATCGACAGAACTATAATAAATATACTTATTACTTTTATTATTATCAATATAACATGCATTATACGCATATAATGCAGTTATTATCGCTAGAACTGTAATAATTATACTTATTACTTATATTATTATCAATATAACATGCACTATTACCCATATTATGCAGTTATAATCGCTAGAACTATAATAAATATACTTACTACTTTTATTATCATCAATATAACATGCATTATTACCCATATTATGCAGTTATAATCGAGAGAACTGTAATAATTATACTTATTACTTATATTATCATCAATATAACATGCATTATTACCCATATTATGCAGTTATTATTCGCTAGAACTGTAATAAATATACTTATTACTTTTATTATCATCAATATAACATGCATTATTACCCATATTTTGCAGTTATTATCGATAGAACTATAATAAATGTACTTATTACTTTTATTATTATCAATATAACATGCACTATTAGCCATATTTTACTATTATTATCGCTAGAACTATAATAATTATACTTATTACTCCCAATATTATCAATATAACATGCATTATTACCCATATAATGGAGTTGCTATCGCTAGAACTGTAATAATTATACTCATTACTTATATTATCATCAATATAACATGCATTATTACCCATATTATGCAGTTATTATCGATAGAACTGTAATAAATATACTTATTACTTTTATTATTGTCAATATAACATGCACTATTAGCCATATTTTACTTTTATTATCGCTAGAACTATAAAAATTATAATTACTACTCCAGATATTATCAATATAACATGCATTATACGCATATAATGCAGTTATTATCGCTAGAACTGTAATAATTATACTTATTACTTATATTATTATCAATATAACATGCATTATTACCTATATTATGCAGTTATAATCGCTAGAACTATAATAAATATACTTATTACGCCCGATATTATCAATATAACATCCATTATTACCCATATAATGCAGTTATTATCGCTAGAACTGTAATAATTATACTTAATACTTATATTATCATCAATATAACATGCATTGTTACCGATATTATGCAGTTATTATTGATAGGACTATAATAAATATACTTATTACTATTATTATTAACAATATAACATGCATTATTACCCATATTATGCAGTTATTATCGATAGAATTATAATAAATATACTTATTACTTTTATTATTACCAATATAACAGGCACTCTTAGCCATATTTTACTAGTACTATCGCTAGAACTGTAATGATTATACTTATTACTCCCGATATTATCAATATAACATGCATTATTACCCATATAATGCAGTTATTATCGACAGAACTATAATAAATATACTTATTACTTTTATTATTATCAATATAACATGCATTATACGCATATAATGCAGTTATTATCGCTAGAACTGTAATAATTATACTTACTACTTATATTATTATCAATATAACATGCACTATTACCCATATTATGCAGTTATAATCGCTAGAACTATAATAAATATACTTACTACTTTTATTATCATCAATATAACATGCATTATTACCCATATTATGCAGTTATTATCGATAGAACTATAATAAATATACTTATTACTTTTATTGTTATCAATATAACATGCACTATTAGCCATATTTTACTATTATTATCGCTAGAACAATAATAATTATACATATTACTCCCGATATTATCAATATAACATGCATTATTACCCATATAATGCAGTTATTATCGCTAGGACTGTAATAATTATACTTATTACTTATATTATTATCAATATAACATGCATTAATACCCATATTATGCAGTTATAATCGCTAGAACTATAATAAATATACTTATTACTCCCGATATTATCAATATAACATCCATTATTACCCATATAATGCAGTTATTATCGCTAGAACTGTAATAATTATACTTAATACTTATATTATCATCAATATAACATGCATTATTACCGATATTATGCAGTTATTATTGATAGAACTATAATAAATATACTTTCTACTTTTATTATCATCAATATAACATGCATTATTACCCATATTATGCAGTTATTATCGATAGAACTATAATAAATATACTTATTACTTTTATTATTATCAATATAACATGCACTATTAGCCATATTTTACTATTATTATCGCTAGAACAATAATAATTATACATATTACTCCCGATATTATCAATATAACATGCATTATTACCCATATAATGCAGTTATTATCGCTAGAACTGTAATAATTATACTTATTACTTATATTATTATCAATATAACATGCATTAATACCCATATTATGCAGTTATAATCGCTAGAACTATAATAAATATACTTATTACTCCCGATATTATCAATATAACATCCATTATTACCCATATAATGCAGTTATTATCGCTAGAACTGTAATAATTATACTTATTACTTATATTATTATCAATATAACATGCATTATTACCGATGTTATGCAGTTATTATCGCTAGAACTATAATAAATATACTTATTACTCCCGATATTATCAATATAACATCCATTATTACCGATATAATGCAGTTATTATCGCTAGAACTGTAATAGTTATACTTATTACTCCCGATATTATCAATATAACATCCATTATTACCCATATAATGCAGTTATTAGCGCTAGAACTGTAATGATTATACTTATTACTCCCGATATTATCAATAGAACATCCATTATTACCCATATAATGCAGTTATTATCGCTAGAACTGTAATAATTATACTTATTTCTTATATTATCATCAATGTAACATGCATTATTACCCATATTATGCAGTTATTATCGCTAGAACTGTAATAAATATACTTATTACATTTATTATTATCAATATAACATGCATTATTACCTATATTATGCAGTTATTATCGCTAGAACTATAAAAATTATACTTACTACTCCAGATATTATCAATATAACATGCATTATACGCATATAATGCAGTTATTATCGCTAGAACTGTAATAATTATACTTATTACTTATATTATTATCAATATAACATGCATTATTACCCATATTATGCAGTTATAATCGCTAGAACTATAATAAATATACTTGCTACTTTTATTATCATCAATATAACATGCATTATTACCCATATTATGCAGTTATTATTGATAGAACTATAATAAATATACTTATTACTTTTATTATTATCAATATAACATGCACTATTAGCCATATTTTACTATTATTATCGCTAGAACAATAATAATTATACATATTACTCCGGATATTATCAATATAACATGCATTATTACCCATATGATGCAGTTATTATCGCTAGAACTGTAATAAATACACTTCTTACTTTTATTATCATCAATATAACATGCATTATTACCCATATTATGCAGTTATTATCGCTAGAACTGTAATAATTATACTTACTACTTATATTATCATCAATATAACATGCATTGTTACCGATATTATGCAGTTATTATTGATAGAACTATAATAAATATACTTATTACTATTATTATTAACAATATAACATGCATTATTACCCATATTATGCAGTTATTATCGATAGAATTATAATAAATATACTTATTACTTTAATTATTACCAATATAACAGGCACTCTTAGCCATATTTTACTAGTATTATCGCTAGAACTGTAATGATTATACTTATTACTCCCGATATTA
Source organism: Megachile leachella (assembly GCA_963576845.1). Classification (NCBI taxonomy): domain Eukaryota; kingdom Metazoa; phylum Arthropoda; class Insecta; order Hymenoptera; family Megachilidae; genus Megachile; species Megachile leachella. Next base: position 728,994 of record CAUYWW010000208.1, read on the forward strand.
TCAATATAACATGCATTATTACCCATATAATGCAGTTATTATCGACAGAACTATAATAAATATACTTATTACTTTTATTATTATCAATATAACATGCATTATACGCATATAATGCAGTTATTATCGCTAGAACTGTAATAATTATACTTATTACTTATATTATTATCAATATAACATGCACTATTACCCATATTATGCAGTTATAATCGCTAGAACTATAATAAATATACTTACTACTTTTATTATCATCAATATAACATGCATTATTACCCATATTATGCAGTTATAATCGAGAGAACTGTAATAATTATACTTATTACTTATATTATCATCAATATAACATGCATTATTACCCATATTATGCAGTTATTATTCGCTAGAACTGTAATAAATATACTTATTACTTTTATTATCATCAATATAACATGCATTATTACCCATATTTTGCAGTTATTATCGATAGAACTATAATAAATGTACTTATTACTTTTATTATTATCAATATAACATGCACTATTAGCCATATTTTACTATTATTATCGCTAGAACTATAATAATTATACTTATTACTCCCAATATTATCAATATAACATGCATTATTACCCATATAATGGAGTTGCTATCGCTAGAACTGTAATAATTATACTCATTACTTATATTATCATCAATATAACATGCATTATTACCCATATTATGCAGTTATTATCGATAGAACTGTAATAAATATACTTATTACTTTTATTATTGTCAATATAACATGCACTATTAGCCATATTTTACTTTTATTATCGCTAGAACTATAAAAATTATAATTACTACTCCAGATATTATCAATATAACATGCATTATACGCATATAATGCAGTTATTATCGCTAGAACTGTAATAATTATACTTATTACTTATATTATTATCAATATAACATGCATTATTACCTATATTATGCAGTTACAATCGCTAGAACTATAATAAATATACTTATTACGCCCGATATTATCAATATAACATCCATTATTACCCATATAATGCAGTTATTATCGCTAGAACTGTAATAATTATACTTAATACTTATATTATCATCAATATAACATGCATTGTTACCGATATTATGCAGTTATTATTGATAGGACTATAATAAATATACTTATTACTATTATTATTAACAATATAACATGCATTATTACCCATATTATGCAGTTATTATCGATAGAATTATAATAAATATACTTATTACTTTTATTATTACCAATATAACAGGCACTCTTAGCCATATTTTACTAGTACTATCGCTAGAACTGTAATGATTATACTTATTACTCCCGATATTATCAATATAACATGCATTATTACCCATATAATGCAGTTATTATCGACAGAACTATAATAAATATACTTATTACTTTTATTATTATCAATATAACATGCATTATACGCATATAATGCAGTTATTATCGCTAGAACTGTAATAATTATACTTACTACTTATATTATTATCAATATAACATGCACTATTACCCATATTATGCAGTTATAATCGCTAGAACTATAATAAATATACTTACTACTTTTATTGTCATCAATATAACATGCATTATTACCCATATTATGCAGTTATTATCGATAGAACTATAATAAATATACTTATTACTTTTATTGTTATCAATATAACATGCACTATTAGCCATATTTTACTATTATTATCGCTAGAACAATAATAATTATACATATTACACCCGATATTATCAATATAACATGCATTATTACCCATATAATGCAGTTATTATCGCTAGGACTGTAATAATTATACTTATTACTTATATTATTATCAATATAACATGCATTAATACCCATATTATGCAGTTATAATCGCTAGAACTATAATAAATATACTTATTACTCCCGATATTATCAATATAACATCCATTATTACCCATATAATGCAGTTATTATCGCTAGAACTGTAATAATTATACTTAATACTTATATTATCATCAATATAACATGCATTATTACCGATATTATGCAGTTATTATTGATAGAACTATAATAAATATACTTTCTACTTTTATTATCATCAATATAACATGCATTATTACCCATATTATGCAGTTATTATCGATAGAACTATAATAAATATACTTATTACTTTTATTATTATCAATATAACATGCACTATTAGCCATATTTTACTATTATTATCGCTAGAACAATAATAATTATACATATTACTCCCGATATTATCAATATAACATGCATTATTACCCATATAATGCAGTTATTATCGCTAGAACTGTAATAATTATACTTATTACTTATATTATTATCAATATAACATGCATTAATACCCATATTATGCAGTTATAATCGCTAGAACTATAATAAATATACTTATTACTCCCGATATTATCAATATAACATCCATTATTACCCATATAATGCAGTTATTATCGCTAGAACTGTAATAATTATACTTATTACTTATATTATTATCAATATAACATGCATTATTACCGATGTTATGCAGTTATTATCGCTAGAACTATAATAAATATACTTATTACTCCCGATATTATCAATATAACATCCATTATTACCGATATAATGCAGTTATTATCGCTAGAACTGTAATAGTTATACTTATTACTCCCGATATTATCAATATAACATCCATTATTACCCATATAATGCAGTTATTAGCGCTAGAACTGTAATAATTATACTTACTACTCCAGATATTATCAATATAACATGCATTATACGCATATAATGCAGTTATTATCGCTAGATCTGTAATAATTATACTTATTACTTATATTATTCTCAATATAACATGCATTATTACCCATATTATGCAGTTATAATCGCTAGAACTATAATAAATATACTTACGACTTTTATTATCATCAATATAACATGCATTATTACCCATATTATGCAGTCATTATCGATAGAACTGTAATAAATATACTTATTACTTTTATTATTATCAATATAACATGCATCATTACCCATATTATGCAGTTTTTATCGATAGAACTATAATAAATATACTTATTACTTTTATTATCATCAATATAACATGCATTATTACCCATATTATGCAGTTATAATCGAGAGAACTGTAATAATTATACTTATTACTTATATTATCATCAATATAACATGCATTATTACCCATATTATGCAGTTATTATCGCTAGAACTGTAATAAATATACTTATTACTTTTATTATTATCAATATAACATGCATTATTACCCATATTATGCAGTTTTTATCGATAGAACTATAATAAATATACTTATTACTTTTATTATCATCAATATAACATGCACTATTACCCATATTATGCAGTTATAATCGATAGATCTATAATAAATATACTTATTACTTATATTATTAGCAATATAACGTGCATTATTACCCATATTATGCAGTTATTATCGATAGAAGTATAATAACTATACTTATTACTTTTATTATTATCAATATAACATGCACTCTTAGCCATATTTTACTAGTATTATCGCTAAAACTGTAATAATTATACTTATTACTCCCGATATTATCAATATAACATCCATTATTACCCATATAATGGAGTTGCTATCGCTAGAACTGTAATAATTATACTCATTACTTATATTATCATCAATATAACATGCATTATTAGCCATATTTTACTTTTATTATCGCTGGAACTATAAAAATTATACTTACTACTCCAGATATTATCAATATAACATGCATTATACGCATATAATACAGTTATTATCGCTAGATCTGTAATAATTATACTTATTACTTATATTATTATCAATATAACATGCATTAATACCCATATTATGCAGTTATAATCGCTAGAACTATAATAAATATACTTATTACTCCCGATATTATCAATATAACATCCATTATTACCCATATAATGCAGTTATTATCGCTAGAACTGTAATAGTTATACTTATTACTTATATTATCATCAATATAACATGCATTATTACCGATATTATGCAGTTATTATCGCTAGAACTATAATAAATATACTTATTACTCCCGATATTATCAATATAACATCCATTATTACCCATATAATGCAGTTATTATCGCTAGAACTGTAATAGTTATACTTATTACTCCCGATATTATCAATATAACATCCATTATTACCCATATAATGCAGTTATTAGCGCTAGAACTGTAATAATTATACTTATTGCTCCCGATATTATCAATATAACATGCATTATTACGCATATAATGCAGTTATTATCGCTACAACTGTAATAATTATACTTATTACTTATATTATTCACAATATAACATGCATTATTACCCATATTATGCAGTTATAATCGCTAGAACTATAATAAATATACTTACAACTTTTATTATCATCAATATAACATGCATTATTACCCATATTACGCAGTTATTATCGCTAGAACTGTAATAAATATACTTATTACTTTTATTATTATCAATATAACATGCACTATTAGCCATATTTTACTATTATTATCGCTAGAACAATAATAATTATACATATTACTCCGGATATTATCAATATAACATGCATTATTACCCATATAATGCAGTTATTATCGCTAGAACTGTAATAAATACACTTCTTACTTTTATTATCATCAATATAACATGCATTATTACCCATATTATGCAGTTATTATCGCTAGAACTGTAATAATTATACTTACTACTTATATTATCATCAATATAACATGCATTGTTACCGATATTATGCAGTTATTATTGATAGAACTATAATAAATATACTTATTACTATTATTATTAACAATATAACATGCATTATTACCCATATTATGCAGTTATTATCGATAGAATTATAATAAATATACTTATTACTTTAATTATTACCAATATAACAGGCACTCTTAGCCATATTTTACTAGTATTATCGCTAGAACTGTAATGATTATACTTATTACTCCCGATATTATCAATATAACATGCATTATTACCCATATAATGCAGTTATTATCGACAGAACTATAATAAATATACTTATTACTTTTATTATTATCAATATAACATGCATTATACGCATATAATGCAGTTATTATCGCTAGAACTGTAATAATTATACTTATTACTTATATTATTATCAATATAACATGCACTATTACCCATATTATGCAGTTATAATCGCTAGAACTATAATAAATATACTTACTACTTTTATTATCATCAATATAACATGCATTATTACCCATATTATGCAGTTATAATCGAGAGAACTGTAATAATTATACTTATTACTTATATTATCATCAATATAACATGCATTATTACCCATATTATGCAGTTATTATTCGCTAGAACTGTAATAAATATACTTATTACTTTTATTATCATCAATATAACATGCATTATTACCCATATTTTGCAGTTATTATCGATAGAACTATAATAAATGTACTTATTACTTTTATTATTATCAATATAACATGCACTATTAGCCATATTTTACTATTATTATCGCTAGAACTATAATAATTATACTTATTACTCCCAATATTATCAATATAACATGCATTATTACCCATATAATGGAGTTGCTATCGCTAGAACTGTAATAATTATACTCATTACTTATATTATCATCAATATAACATGCATTATTACCCATATTATGCAGTTATTATCGATAGAACTGTAATAAATATACTTATTACTTTTATTATTGTCAATATAACATGCACTATTAGCCATATTTTACTTTTATTATCGCTAGAACTATAAAAATTATAATTACTACTCCAGATATTATCAATATAACATGCATTATACGCATATAATGCAGTTATTATCGCTAGAACTGTAATAATTATACTTATTACTTATATTATTATCAATATAACATGCATTATTACCTATATTATGCAGTTATAATCGCTAGAACTATAATAAATATACTTATTACGCCCGATATTATCAATATAACATCCATTATTACCCATATAATGCAGTTATTATCGCTAGAACTGTAATAATTATACTTAATACTTATATTATCATCAATATAACATGCATTGTTACCGATATTATGCAGTTATTATTGATAGGACTATAATAAATATACTTATTACTATTATTATTAACAATATAACATGCATTATTACCCATATTATGCAGTTATTATCGATAGAATTATAATAAATATACTTATTACTTTTATTATTACCAATATAACAGGCACTCTTAGCCATATTTTACTAGTACTATCGCTAGAACTGTAATGATTATACTTATTACTCCCGATATTATCAATATAACATGCATTATTACCCATATAATGCAGTTATTATCGACAGAACTATAATAAATATACTTATTACTTTTATTATTATCAATATAACATGCATTATACGCATATAATGCAGTTATTATCGCTAGAACTGTAATAATTATACTTACTACTTATATTATTATCAATATAACATGCACTATTACCCATATTATGCAGTTATAATCGCTAGAACTATAATAAATATACTTACTACTTTTATTATCATCAATATAACATGCATTATTACCCATATTATGCAGTTATTATCGATAGAACTATAATAAATATACTTATTACTTTTATTGTTATCAATATAACATGCACTATTAGCCATATTTTACTATTATTATCGCTAGAACAATAATAATTATACATATTACACCCGATATTATCAATATAACATGCATTATTACCCATATAATGCAGTTATTATCGCTAGGACTGTAATAATTATACTTATTACTTATATTATTATCAATATAACATGCATTAATACCCATATTATGCAGTTATAATCGCTAGAACTATAATAAATATACTTATTACTCCCGATATTATCAATATAACATCCATTATTACCCATATAATGCAGTTATTATCGCTAGAACTGTAATAATTATACTTAATACTTATATTATCATCAATATAACATGCATTATTACCGATATTATGCAGTTATTATTGATAGAACTATAATAAATATACTTTCTACTTTTATTATCATCAATATAACATGCATTATTACCCATATTATGCAGTTATTATCGATAGAACTATAATAAATATACTTATTACTTTTATTATTATCAATATAACATGCACTATTAGCCATATTTTACTATTATTATCGCTAGAACAATAATAATTATACATATTACTCCCGATATTATCAATATAACATGCATTATTACCCATATAATGCAGTTATTATCGCTAGAACTGTAATAATTATACTTATTACTTATATTATTATCAATATAACATGCATTAATACCCATATTATGCAGTTATAATCGCTAGAACTATAATAAATATACTTATTACTCCCGATATTATCAATATAACATCCATTATTACCCATATAATGCAGTTATTATCGCTAGAACTGTAATAATTATACTTATTACTTATATTATTATCAATATAACATGCATTATTACCGATGTTATGCAGTTATTATCGCTAGAACTATAATAAATATACTTATTACTCCCGATATTATCAATATAACATCCATTATTACCGATATAATGCAGTTATTATCGCTAGAACTGTAATAGTTATACTTATTACTCCCGATATTATCAATATAACATCCATTATTACCCATATAATGCAGTCATTAGCGCTAGAACTGTAATAATTATACTTACTACTCCAGATATTATCAATATAACATGCATTATACGCATATAATGCAGTTATTATCGCTAGATCTGTAATAATTATACTTATTACTTATATTATTCTCAATATAACATGCATTATTACCCATATTATGCAGTTATAATCGCTAGAACTATAATAAATATACTTACGACTTTTATTATCATCAATATAACATGCATTATTACCCATATTATGCAGTCATTATCGATAGAACTGTAATAAATATACTTATTACTTTTATTATTATCAATATAACATGCATCATTACCCATATTATGCAGTTTTTATCGATAGAACTATAATAAATATACTTATTACTTTTATTATCATCAATATAACATGCATTATTACCCATATTATGCAGTTATAATCGAGAGAACTGTAATAATTATACTTATTACTTATATTATCATCAATATAACATGCATTATTACCCATATTATGCAGTTATTATCGCTAGAACTGTAATAAATATACTTATTACTTTTATTATTATCAATATAACATGCATTATTACCCATATTATGCAGTTTTTATCGATAGAACTATAATAAATATACTTATTACTTTTATTATCATCAATATAACATGCATTATTACCCATATTATGCAGTTATAATCGATAGATCTATAATAAATATACTTATTACTTATATTATTAGCAATATAACGTGCATTATTACCCATATTATGCAGTTATTATCGATAGAAGTATAATAACTATACTTATTACTTTTATTATTATCAATATAACATGCACTCTTAGCCATATTTTACTAGTATTATCGCTAAAACTCTAATAATTATACTTATTACTCCCGATATTATCAATATAACATCCATTATTACCCATATAATGGAGTTGCTATCGCTAGAACTGTAATAATTATACTCATTACTTATATTATCATCAATATAACATGCATTATTAGCCATATTTTACTTTTATTATCGCTGGAACTATAAAAATTATACTTACTACTCCAGATATTATCAATATAACATGCATTATACGCATATAATGCAGTTATTATCGCTAGATCTGTAATAATTATACTTATTACTTATATTATTATCAATATAACATGCATTAATACCCATATTATGCAGTTATAATCGCTAGAACTATAATAAATATACTTATTACTCCCGATATTATCAATATAACATCCATTATTACCCATATAATGCAGTTATTATCGCTAGAACTGTAATAGTTATACTTATTACTTATATTATCATCAATATAACATGCATTATTACCGATATTATGCAGTTATTATCGCTAGAACTATAATAAATATACTTATTACTCCCGATATTATCAATATAACATCCATTATTACCCATATAATGCAGTTATTATCGCTAGAACTGTAATAGTTATACTTATTACTCCCGATATTATCAATATAACATCCATTATTACCCATATAATGCAGTTATTAGCGCTAGAACTGTAATAATTATACTTATTGCTCCCGATATTATCAATATAACATGCATTATTACGCATATAATGCAGTTATTATCGCTACAACTGTAATAATTATACTTATTACTTATATTATTCACAATATAACATGCATTATTACCCATATTATGCAGTTATAATCGCTAGAACTATAATAAATATACTTACAACTTTTATTATCATCAATATAACATGCATTATTACCCATATTACGCAGTTATTATCGCTAGAACTGTAATAAATATACTTATTACTTTTATTATTATCAATATAACATGCACTATTAGCCATATTTTACTATTATTATCGCTAGAACAATAATAATTATACATATTACTCCCGATATTATCAATATAACATGCATTATTACCCATATAATGCAGTTATTATCGCTAGAACTGTAATAATTATACTTATTACTTATATTATTATCAATATAACATGCATTAATACCCATATTATGCAGTTATAATCGCTAGAACTATAATAAATATACTTATTACTCCCGATATTATCAATATAACATCCATTATTACCCATATAATGCAGTTATTATTGCTAGAACTGTAATAATTATACTTATTACTTATATTATTATCAATATAACATGCATTATTACCGATATTATGCAGTTATTATCGCTAGAACTATAATAAATATACTTATTACTCCCGATATTATCAATATAACATCCATTATTACCGATATAATGCAGTTATTATCGCTAGAACTGTAATAGTTATACTTATTACTCCCGATATTATCAATATAACATCCATTATTACCCATATAATGCAGTTATTAGCGCTAGAACTGTAATAATTATACTTACTACTCCAGATATTATCAATATAACATGCATTATACGCATATAATGCAGTTATTATCGCTAGATCTGTAATAATTATACTTATTACTTATATTAATCTGAATATAACATGCATTATTACCCATATTATGCAGTTATAATCGCTAGAACTATAATAAATATACTTACGACTTTTATTATCATCAATATAACATGCATTATTACCCATATTATGCAGTCATTAAAGATAGAACTGTAATAAATATACTTATTACTTTTATTATTATCAATATAACATGCATCATTACCCATATTATGCATTTTTTATCGATAGAACTATAATAAATATACTTATTACTTTTATTATCATCAATATAACATGCATTATTACCCATATTATGCAGTTATAATCGAGAGAACTGTAATAATTATACTTATTACTTATATTATCATCAATATAACATGCATTATTACCCATATTATGCAGTTATTATTCGCTAGAACTGTAATAAATATACTTATTACTTTTATTATCATCAATATAACATGCATTATTACCCATATTTTGCAGTTATTATCGATAGAACTATAATAAATGTACTTATTACTTTTATTATTATCAATATAACATGCACTATTAGCCATATTTTACTATTATTATCGCTAGAACTATAATAATTATACTTATTACTCCCAATATTATCAATATAACATGCATTATTACCCATATAATGGAGTTGCTATCGCTAGAACTGTAATAATTATACTCATTACTTATATTATCATCAATATAACATGCATTATTACCCATATTATGCAGTTATTATCGATAGAACTGTAATAAATATACTTATTACTTTTATTATTATCAATATAACATGCACTATTAGCCATATTTTACTTTTATTATCGCTAGAACTATAAAAATTATTATTACTTCTCCAGATATTATCAATATAACATGCATTATACGCATATAATGCAGTTATTATCGCTAGAACTGTAATAATTATACTTATTACTTATATTATTATCAATATAACATGCATTATTACCTATATTATGCAGTTATAATCGCTAGAACTATAATAAATATACTTATTACGCCTAATATTATCAATATAACATCCATTATTACCCATATAATGCAGTTATTATCGCTAGAACTGTAATAATTATACCTACTACTTATATTATCATCAATATAACATGCATTGTTACCGATATTATGCAGTTATTATTGATAGGACTATAATAAATATACTTATTACTATTATTATTAACAATATAACATGCATTATTACCCATATTATGCAGTTATTATCGATAGAATTATAATAAATATACTTATTACTTTTATTATTACCAATATAACAGGCACTCTTAGCCATATTTTACTAGTATTATCGCTAGAACTGTAATGATTATACTTATTACTCCCGATATTATCAATAGAACATCCATTATTACCCATATAATGCAGTTATTATCGCTAGAACTGTAATAATTATACTTATTTCTTATATTATCATCAATGTAACATGCATTATTACCCATATTATGCAGTTATTATCGCTAGAACTGTAATAAATATACTTATTACATTTATTATTATCAATATAACATGCATTATTACCTATATTATGCAGTTATTATCGCTAGAACTATAAAAATTATACTTACTACTCCAGATATTATCAATATAACATGCATTATACGCATATAATGCAGTTATTATCGCTAGAACTGTAATAATTATACTTATTACTTATATTATTATCAATATAACATGCATTATTACCCATATTATGCAGTTATAATCGCTAGAACTATAATAAATATACTTACTACTTTTATTATCATCAATATAACATGCATTATTACCCATATTATGCAGTTATTATTGATAGAACTATAATAAATATACTTATTACTTTTATTATTATCAATATAACATGCACTATTAGCCATATTTTACTATTATTATCGCTAGAACAATAATAATTATACATATTACTCCGGATATTATCAATATAACATGCATTATTACCCATATAATGCAGTTATTATCGCTAGAACTGTAATAAATACACTTCTTACTTTTATTATCATCAATATAACATGCATTATTACCCATATTATGCAGTTATTATCGCTAGAACTGTAATAATTATACTTACTACTTATATTATCATCAATATAACATGCATTGTTACCGATATTATGCAGTTATTATTGATAGAACTATAATAAATATACTTATTACTATTATTATTAACAATATAACATGCATTATTACCCATATTATGCAGTTATTATCGATAGAATTATAATAAATATACTTATTACTTTAATTATTACCAATATAACAGGCACTCTTAGCCATATTTTACTAGTATTATCGCTAGAACTGTAATGATTATACTTATTACTCCCGATATTATCAATATAACATGCATTATTACCCATATAATGCAGTTATTATCGACAGAACTATAATAAATATACTTATTACTTTTATTATTATCAATATAACATGCATTATACGCATATAATGCAGTTATTATCGCTAGAACTGTAATAATTATACTTATTACTTATATTATTATCAATATAACATGCACTATTACCCATATTATGCAGTTATAATCGCTAGAACTATAATAAATATACTTACTACTTTTATTATCATCAATATAACATGCATCATTACCCATATTATGCATTTTTTATCGATAGAACTATAATAAATATACTTATTACTTTTATTATCATCAATATAACATGCATTATTACCCATATTATGCAGTTATAATCGAGAGAACTGTAATAATTATACTTATTACTTATATTATCATCAATATAACATGCATTATTACCCATATTATGCAGTTATTATTCGCTAGAACTGTAATAAATATACTTATTACTTTTATTATCATCAATATAACATGCATTATTACCCATATTTTGCAGTTATTATCGATAGAACTATAATAAATGTACTTATTACTTTTATTATTATCAATATAACATGCACTATTAGCCATATTTTACTATTATTATCGCTAGAACTATAATAATTATACTTATTACTCCCAATATTATCAATATAACATGCATTATTACCCATATAATGGAGTTGCTATCGCTAGAACTGTAATAATTATACTCATTACTTATATTATCATCAATATAACATGCATTATTACCCATATTATGCAGTTATTATCGATAGAACTGTAATAAATATACTTATTACTTTTATTATTATCAATATAACATGCACTATTAGCCATATTTTACTTTTATTATCGCTAGAACTATAAAAATTATAATTACTTCTCCAGATATTATCAATATAACATGCATTATACGCATATAATGCAGTTATTATCGCTAGAACTGTAATAATTATACTTATTACTTATATTATTATCAATATAACATGCATTATTACCTATATTATGCAGTTATAATCGCTAGAACTATAATAAATATACTTATTACGCCCGATATTATCAATATAACATCCATTATTACCCATATAATGCAGTTATTATCGCTAGAACTGTAATAATTATACCTACTACTTATATTATCATCAATATAACATGCATTGTTACCGATATTATGCAGTTATTATTGATAGGACTATAATAAATATACTTATTACTATTATTATTAACAATATAACATGCATTATTACCCATATTATGCAGTTATTATCGATAGAATTATAATAAATATACTTATTACTTTTATTATTACCAATATAACAGGCACTCTTAGCCATATTTTACTAGTATTATCGCTAGAACTGTAATGATTATACTTATTACTCCCGATATTATCAATAGAACATCCATTATTACCCATATAATGCAGTTATTATCGCTAGAACTGTAATAATTATACTTATTTCTTATATTATCATCAATGTAACATGCATTATTACCCATATTATGCAGTTATTATCGCTAGAACTGTAATAAATATACTTATTACATTTATTATTATCAATATAACATGCATTATTACCTATATTATGCAGTTATTATCGCTAGAACTATAAAAATTATACTTACTACTCCAGATATTATCAATATAACATGCATTATACGCATATAATGCAGTTATTATCGCTAGAACTGTAATAATTATACTTATTACTTATATTATTATCAATATAACATGCATTATTACCCATATTATGCAGTTATAATCGCTAGAACTATAATAAATATACTTACTACTTTTATTATCATCAATATAACATGCATTATTACCCATATTATGCAGTTATTATTGATAGAACTATAATAAATATACTTATTACTTTTATTATTATCAATATAACATGCACTATTAGCCATATTTTACTATTATTATCGCTAGAACAATAATAATTATACATATTACTCCGGATATTATCAATATAACATGCATTATTACCCATATAATGCAGTTATTATCGCTAGAACTGTAATAAATACACTTCTTACTTTTATTATCATCAATATAACATGCATTATTACCCATATTATGCAGTTATTATCGCTAGAACTGTAATAATTATACTTACTACTTATATTGTCATCAATATAACATGCATTGTTACCGATATTATGCAGTTATTATTGATAGAACTATAATAAATATACTTATTACTATTATTATTAACAATATAACATGCATTATTACCCATATTATGCAGTTATTATCGATAGAATTATAATAAATATACTTATTACTTTAATTATTACCAATATAACAGGCACTCTTAGCCATATTTTACTAGTATTATCGCTAGAACTGTAATGATTATACTTATTACTCCCGATATTATCAATATAACATGCATTATTACCCATATAATGCAGTTATTATCGACAGAACTATAATAAATATACTTATTACTTTTATTATTATCAATATAACATGCATTATACGCATATAATGCAGTTATTATCGCTAGAACTGTAATAATTATACTTATTACTTATATTATTATCAATATAACATGCACTATTACCCATATTATGCAGTTATAATCGCTAGAACTATAATAAATATACTTACTACTTTTATTATCATCAATATAACATGCATTATTACCCATATTATGCAGTTATAATCGAGAGAACTGTAATAATTATACTTATTACTTATATTATCATCAATATAACATGCATTATTACCCATATTATGCAGTTATTATTCGCTAGAACTGTAATAAATATACTTATTACTTTTATTATCATCAATATAACATGCATTATTACCCATATTTTGCAGTTATTATCGATAGAACTATAATAAATGTACTTATTACTTTTATTATTATCAATATAACATGCACTATTAGCCATATTTTACTATTATTATCGCTAGAACTATAATAATTATACTTATTACTCCCAATATTATCAATATAACATGCATTATTACCCATATAATGGAGTTGCTATCGCTAGAACTGTAATAATTATACTCATTACTTATATTATCATCAATATAACATGCATTATTACCCATATTATGCAGTTATTATCGATAGAACTGTAATAAATATACTTATTACTTTTATTATTGTCAATATAACATGCACTATTAGCCATATTTTACTTTTATTATCGCTAGAACTATAAAAATTATAATTACTACTCCAGATATTATCAATATAACATGCATTATACGCATATAATGCAGTTATTATCGCTAGAACTGTAATAATTATACTTATTACTTATATTATTATCAATATAACATGCATTATTACCTATATTATGCAGTTATAATCGCTAGAACTATAATAAATATACTTATTACGCCCGATATTATCAATATAACATCCATTATTACCCATATAATGCAGTTATTATCGCTAGAACTGTAATAATTATACTTAATACTTATATTATCATCAATATAACATGCATTGTTACCGATATTATGCAGTTATTATTGATAGGACTATAATAAATATACTTATTACTATTATTATTAACAATATAACATGCATTATTACCCATATTATGCAGTTATTATCGATAGAATTATAATAAATATACTTATTACTTTTATTATTACCAATATAACAGGCACTCTTAGCCATATTTTACTAGTACTATCGCTAGAACTGTAATGATTATACTTATTACTCCCGATATTATCAATATAACATGCATTATTACCCATATAATGCAGTTATTATCGACAGAACTATAATAAATATACTTATTACTTTTATTATTATCAATATAACATGCATTATACGCATATAATGCAGTTATTATCGCTAGAACTGTAATAATTATACTTACTACTTATATTATTATCAATATAACATGCACTATTACCCATATTATGCAGTTATAATCGCTAGAACTATAATAAATATACTTACTACTTTTATTATCATCAATATAACATGCATTATTACCCATATTATGCAGTTATTATCGATAGAACTATAATAAATATACTTATTACTTTTATTGTTATCAATATAACATGCACTATTAGCCATATTTTACTATTATTATCGCTAGAACAATAATAATTATACATATTACTCCCGATATTATCAATATAACATGCATTATTACCCATATAATGCAGTTATTATCGCTAGGACTGTAATAATTATACTTATTACTTATATTATTATCAATATAACATGCATTAATACCCATATTATGCAGTTATAATCGCTAGAACTATAATAAATATACTTATTACTCCCGATATTATCAATATAACATCCATTATTACCCATATAATGCAGTTATTATCGCTAGAACTGTAATAATTATACTTAATACTTATATTATCATCAATATAACATGCATTATTACCGATATTATGCAGTTATTATTGATAGAACTATAATAAATATACTTTCTACTTTTATTATCATCAATATAACATGCATTATTACCCATATTATGCAGTTATTATCGATAGAACTATAATAAATATACTTATTACTTTTATTATTATCAATATAACATGCACTATTAGCCATATTTTACTATTATTATCGCTAGAACAATAATAATTATACATATTACTCCCGATATTATCAATATAACATGCATTATTACCCATATAATGCAGTTATTATCGCTAGAACTGTAATAATTATACTTATTACTTATATTATTATCAATATAACATGCATTAATACCCATATTATGCAGTTATAATCGCTAGAACTATAATAAATATACTTATTACTCCCGATATTATCAATATAACATCCATTATTACCCATATAATGCAGTTATTATCGCTAGAACTGTAATAATTATACTTATTACTTATATTATTATCAATATAACATGCATTATTACCGATGTTATGCAGTTATTATCGCTAGAACTATAATAAATATACTTATTACTCCCGATATTATCAATATAACATCCATTATTACCGATATAATGCAGTTATTATCGCTAGAACTGTAATAGTTATACTTATTACTCCCGATATTATCAATATAACATCCATTATTACCCATATAATGCAGTTATTAGCGCTAGAACTGTAGTGATTATACTTATTACTCCCGATATTATCAATAGAACATCCATTATTACCCATATAATGCAGTTATTATCGCTAGAACTGTAATAATTATACTTATTTCTTATATTATCATCAATGTAACATGCATTGTTACCCATATTATGCAGTTATTATCGCTAGAACTGTAATAAATATACTTATTACATTTATTATTATCAATATAACATGCATTATTACCTATATTATGCAGTTATTATCGCTAGAACTATAAAAATTATACTTACTACTCCAGATATTATCAATATAACATGCATTATACGCATATAATGCAGTTATTATCGCTAGAACTGTAATAATTATACTTATTACTTATATTATTATCAATATAACATGCATTATTACCCATATTATGCAGTTATAATCGCTAGAACTATAATAAATATACTTATTACTCCCGATATTATCAATATAACATCCATTATTACCCATATAATGCAGTTATTATCGCTAGAACTGTAATAATTATACTTAATACTTATATTATCATCAATATAACATGCATTATTACCGATATTATGCAGTTATTATTGATAGAACTATAATAAATATACTTTCTACTTTTATTATCATCAATATAACATGCATTATTACCCATATTATGCAGTTATTATCGATAGAACTATAATAAATATACTTATTACTTTTATTATTATCAATATAACATGCACTATTAGCCATATTTTACTATTATTATCGCTAGAACAATAATAATTATACATATTACTCCCGATATTATCAATATAACATGCATTATTACCCATATAATGCAGTTATTATCGCTAGAACTGTAATAATTATACTTATTACTTATATTATTATCAATATAACATGCATTAATACCCATATTATGCAGTTATAATCGCTAGAACTATAATAAATATACTTATTACTCCCGATATTATCAATATAACATCCATTATTACCCATATAATGCAGTTATTATCGCTAGAACTGTAATAATTATACTTATTACTTATATTATTATCAATATAACATGCATTATTACCGATGTTATGCAGTTATTATCGCTAGAACTATAATAAATATACTTATTACTCCCGATATTATCAATATAACATCCATTATTACCGATATAATGCAGTTATTATCGCTAGAACTGTAATAGTTATACTTATTACTCCCGATATTATCAATATAACATCCATTATTACCCATATAATGCAGTTATTAGCGCTAGAACTGTAGTGATTATACTTATTACTCCCGATATTATCAATAGAACATCCATTATTACCCATATAATGCAGTTATTATCGCTAGAACTGTAATAATTATACTTATTTCTTATATTATCATCAATGTAACATGCATTATTACCCATATTATGCAGTTATTATCGCTAGAACTGTAATAAATATACTTATTACATTTATTATTATCAATATAACATGCATTATTACCTATATTATGCAGTTATTATCGCTAGAACTATAAAAATTATACTTACTACTCCAGATATTATCAATATAACATGCATTATACGCATATAATGCAGTTATTATCGCTAGAACTGTAATAATTATACTTATTACTTATATTATTATCAATATAACATGCATTATTACCCATATTATGCAGTTATTATCGCTAGAACTGTAATAATTATACTTAATACTTATATTATCATCAATATAACATGCATTATTACCGATATTATGCAGTTATTATTCATAGAACTATAATAAATATACTTACTACTTTTATTATCATCAATATAACATGCATTATTACCCATATTATGCAGTTATTATCGATAGAACTATAATAAATATACTTATTACTTTTATTATCATCAATATAACATGCATTATTACCCATATTTTGCAGTTATTATCGATAGAACTATAATAAATGTACTTATTACTTTTATTATTATCAATATAACATGCACTATTAGCCATATTTTACTATTATTATCGCTAGAACTATAATAATTATACTTATTACTCCCAATATTATCAATATAACATGCATTATTACCCATATTATGCAGTTATAATCGATAGATCTATAATAAATATACTTATTACTTATATTATGAGCAATATAACGTGCATTATTACCCATATTATGCAGTTATTATCGATAGAAGTATAATAACTATACTTATTACTTTTATTATTATCAATATAACATGCACTCTTAGCCATATCTTACTAGTATTATCGCTAAAACTGTAATAATTATACTTATTACTCCCGATATTATCAATATAACATCCATTATTACCCATATAATGGAGTTGCTATCGCTAGAACTGTAATAATTATACTCATTACTTATATTATCATCAATATAACATGCATTATTACCCATATTATGCAGTTATTATCGCTAGAACTGTAATAATTATACTTATTACTTATATTGTTAGCAATATAACGTGCATTATTACCCATATAATGCAGTTATTATCGCTAGAACTGTAATAATTATACTTAATACTTATATTATCATCAATATAACATGCATTATTACCGATATAATGCAGTTATTAT
The DNA here is from genome assembly GCA_963576845.1 of Megachile leachella. Taxonomy (NCBI): domain Eukaryota; kingdom Metazoa; phylum Arthropoda; class Insecta; order Hymenoptera; family Megachilidae; genus Megachile; species Megachile leachella. The sequence goes on from CAUYWW010000208.1 coordinate 749,106, forward strand.
TCATAGAACTATAATAAATATACTTACTACTTTTATTATCATCAATATAACATGCATTATTACCCATATTATGCAGTTATTATCGCTAGAACTGTAATAAATATACTTATTACTTTTATTATCATCAATATAACATGCATTATTACCCATATTTTGCAGTTATTATCGATAGAACTGTAATAAATGTACTTATTACTTTTATTGTTATCAATATAACATGCACTATTAGCCATATTTTACTATTATTATCGCTAGAACTATAATAATTATACTTATTACTCCCAATATTATCAATATAACATGCATTATTACCCATATTATGCAGTTATAATCGATAGATCTATAATAAATATACTTATTACATATATTATTAGCAATATAACGTGCATTATTACCCATATTATGCAGTTATTATCGATAGAAGTATAATAACTATACTTATTACTTTTATTATTATCAATATAACATGCACTCTTAGCCATATCTTACTAGTATTATCGCTAAAACTGTAATAATTATACTTATTACTCCCGATATTATCAATATAACATCCATTATTACCCATATAATGGAGTTGCTATCGCTAGAACTGTAATAATTATACTCATTACTTATATTATCATCAATATAACATGCATTATTACCCATATTATGCAGTTATTATCGCTAGAACTGTAATAATTATACTTATTACTTATATTGTTAGCAATATAACGTGCATTATTACCCATATAATGCAGTTATTATCGCTAGAACTGTAATAATTATACTTAATACTTATATTATCATCAATATAACATGCATTATTACCGATATTATGCAGTTATTATTCATAGAACTATAATAAATATACTTACTACTTTTATTATCATCAATATAACATGCATTATTACCCATATTATGCAGTTATTATCGATAGAACTATAATAAATATACTTATTACTTTTATTATTATCAATGTAACATGCACTATTAGCCATATTTTACTTTTATTATCGCTGGAACTATAAAAATTATACTTACTACTCCAGATATTATCAATATAACATGCATTATACGCATATAATGCAGTTATTATCGCTAGATCTGTAATAATTATACTTATTACTTATATTATTATCAATATAACATGCATTATTACCCATATTATGCAGTTATAATCGCTAGACCTATAATAAATATACTTACTACTTTTATTATCATCAATATAACATGCATTATTACCCATATTATGCAGTTATTATCGATAGAACTATAATAAATAAACTCATTACTTTTATTATTATCAATATAACATGCACTATTAGCCATATTTTACTATTATTATCGCTAGAACAATAATAATTATACATATTACTCCCGATATTATCAATATAACATGCATTATTACCCATATAATGCAGTTATTATCGCTAGAACTGTAATAATTATACTTATTACTTATATTATTATCAATATAACATGCATTAATACCCGTATTATGCAGTTATAATCGCTAGAACTATAATAAATATACTTGTTACTCCCGGTATTATCAATATAACATCCATTATTACCCATATAATGCAGTTATTATCGCTAGAACTGTAATAATTATACTTATTACTTTTATTATCATCAATATACCATGCATTATTACCCATATTATGCAGTTATTATCGATAGAACTGTAATAAATATACTTATTACTTTTATTATTATCAATATAACATGCACCATTAGCCATATTTTACTTTTATTATCGCTAGAACTATAAAAATTATACTTACTACTCCAGATATTATCAATATAACATGCATTATACGCATATAATGCAGTTATTATCGCTAGAACTGTAATAATTATACTTATTACTTATATTATTATCAATATAACATGCATTATTACCCATATTATGCAGTTATTATCGATAGAATTATAATAAATATAATTATTACTTTTATTATTATCAATATAACAGGCACTCTTAGCCATATTTTACTAGTATTATCGCTAGAACTGTAATGATTATACTTATTACTCCCGATATTATCAATATAACATGCTTTATTACCCATATAATGCAGTTATTATCGACAGAACTATAATAAATATACTTATTACTTTTATTATTATCAATATAACATGCACTATTAGCCATATTTTACTATTATTATCGCTAGAACTATAATAATTATACTTATTACTCCCAATATTATCAATATAACATGCATTATTACCCATATAATGGAGTTGCTATCGCTAGAACTGTAATAATTATACTCATTACTTATATTATCATCAATATAACATGCATTATTACCCATATTATGCAGTTATTATCGATAGAACTGTAATAAATATACTTATTACTTTTATTATTATCAATATAACATGCATTATTACCCATATTATGCAGTTTTTATCGATAGAACTATAATAAATATACTTATTACTTTTATTATCATCAATATAACATGCATTATTACCCATATTATGCAGTTATAATCGATAGATTCGTAATAAATATACTTATTACTTATATTATTAGCAATATAACGTGCATTATTACCCATATTATGCAGTTTTTATCGATAGAACTATAATAAATATACTTATTACTTTTATTATTATCAATATAACATGCACTATTAGCCATATTTTACTATTATTATCGCTAGAACTATAATAATTATACTTATTACTCCCAATATTATCAATATAACATGCATTATTACCCATATAATGGAGTTGCTATCGCTAGAACTGTAATAATTATACTTATTACTTATATTGTTAGCAATATAACGTGCATTATTACCCATATAATGCAGTTATTATCGCTAGAACTGTAATAATTATACTCATTACTTATATTATCATCAATATAACATGCATTATTACCCATATTATGCAGTTATTATCGCTGGAACTGTAATAATTATACTTATTACTTATATTATTATCAATATAACATGCATTAATACCCATATTATGCAGTTATAATCGCTAGAACTATAATAAATATACTTATTACTCCCGATATTATCAATATAACATCCATTATTACCCATATAATGCAGTTATTATCGCTGGAACTGTAATAATTATACTTATTACTTATATTATCATCAATATAACATGCATTATTACCGATATTATGCAGTTATTATCGCTAGAACTATAATAAATATACTTATTACTCCCGATATTATCAATATAACATCCATTATTACCCATATAATGCAGTTATTATCGCTAGAACTGTAATAGTTATACTTATTACTCCCGATATTATCAATATAACATCCATTATTACCCATATAATGCAGTTATTAGCGCTAGAACTGTAATAATTATACTTATTGCTCCCGATATTATCAATATAACATGCATTATTACGCATATAATGCAGTTATTATCGCTACAACTGTAATAATTATACTTATTACTTATATTATTCTCAATATAACATGCATTATTACCCATATTATGCAGTTATAATCGCTAGAACTATAATAAATATACTTACTACTTTTATTATCATCAATATTACATGCATTATTACCCATATTATGCAGTCATTATCGATAGAACTGTAATAAATATACATATTACTTTTATTATTATCAATATAACATGCATTATTACCCATATTATGCAGTTATAATCGAGAGAACTATAATAATTATACTTATTACTCCCGATATTATCAATATAGCATGCATTATTACCCATATAATACAGTTATTATCGCTAGAACTGTAATAATTATACTTATTACTTATATTATTATCAATATAACATGCATTATTACCCATATTATGCAGTTATAATCGAGAGAACTGTAATAAATATACTTATTACTTTTTTATTATGAATATAACATGCATTATTACCCATATTATGCAGTTATTATCGCTAGAACTATAATAAATATACGTATTACTTTTGTTATCATCAATATAACATGCATTATTACCCATATTATGCAGTTATTATCGCTAGAACTGTAATAAATATACTTATTACTTTTTTATTATGAATATAACATGCACTCTTAGCCATACTTTACTAGTATTATCGCTAAAACTGTAATAATTATACTTATTACTCCCGATATTATCAATATAACATCCATTATTACCCATATAATGCAGTTATTATCGCTAGAACTATAATAATTATACTTATTACTTATATTATTAGCAATATAACGTGCATTATTACCCATGTTATGCAGTTATTATCGCTAGAACTCTAATAAATATACTTATTACTTTTGTGATCATCAATATAGCATGCATTATTACCCATATTATGCAGTTATTATCGATAGAATTATAATAAATATACTTATTACTTTTATTATTATCTGTATAACACGCATTATTACCCATATTATGCAGTTATTATCGCTACAACTGTAATAATTATAGTTATTACTTATATTATCATCAATATAACATGCATTATTACCCATATAATGCAGTTATTATCGCTAGAACTGTAATAATTATACTTATTACTTATATTATTAGCAATATAACGTGCATTATTACCCATATTATGCAGTTATTATCGCTAGAACTATAATAAATATACGTATTACTTTTATTAGCATCAATATAACATGCATTATTACCCATATTATGCAGTTATTATCGATAGAACTGTAATAAATATACTTATTACTTTTATTATTATCAATATAACATGCACTATTAGCCATATTTTACTATTACTATCGCTAGAACTGTAATAAATACACTTATTACTTTTATTATCATCAATATAACATGCATTATTACCCATATTATGCAGTTATAATCGCTAGAACTATAATAAATATACTTACTACTTTTATTATCATCAATATAACATGCATTATTACCCATATTATGCAGTTATTATCGATAGAACTATAATAAATATACTCATTACTTTTATTATTATCAATATAACATGCACTATTAGCCATATTTTACTATTATTATCGCTAGAACAATAATAATTATACATATTACTCCCGATATTATCAATATAACATGCATTATTACCCATATAATGCAGTTATTATCGCTAGAACTGTAATAATTATACTTATTACTTATATTATTATCAATATAACATGCATTAATACCCATATTATGCAGTTATAATCGCTAGAACTATAATAAATATACTTATTACTCCCGATATTATCAATATAACATCCATTATTACCCATATAATGCAGTTATTATCGCTAGAACTGTAATAATTATACTTATTACTTATATTATCATCAATATAACATGCATTATTACCGATATTATGCAGTTATTATCGCTAGAACTATAATAAATATACTTATTACTCCCGATATTATCAATATAACATCCATTATTACCCATATAATGCAGTCATTATCGCTAGAACTGTAGTAGTTATACTTATTACTCCCGATATTATCAATATAACATCCATTATTACCCATATAATGCAGTTATTAGCGCTAGAACTGTAATAATTATACTTATTGCTCCCGATATTATCAATATAACATGCATTACTACGCATATAATGCAGTTATTATCGCTACAACTGTAATAATTATACTTATTACTTATATTATTCTCAATATAACATGCATTATTACCCATATTATGCAGTTATAATCGAGAGAACTGTAATAAATATACTTATTACTTTTTTATTATGAATATAACATGCATTATTACCCATATTATGCAGTTATTATCGCTAGAACTATAATAAATATACGTATTACTTTTGTTATCATCAATATAACATGCATTATTACCCATATTATGCAGTTATTATCGCTAGAACTGTAATAAATATACTTATTACTTTTATTATTATCAATATAACATGCACTATTAGCCATATTTTACTATTATTATCGCTAGAACTATAATAATTATACATATTACTCCCGATATTATCAATATAACATGCATTATTACCCATATAATGCAGTTATTATCGCTAGAACTGTAATAATTATACTTATTACTTATATTATTATCAATATAACATGCATTATTACCCATATTATGCAGTTATTATCGCCAGAACTGTAATAAATATACTTATTACTTTTTTATTATGAATATAACATGCACTCTTAGCCACACTTTACTAGTATTATCGCTAAAACTGTAATAATTATACTTGTTACTCCCGATATTATCAATATAACATCCACTATTACCCATATAATGCAGTTATTATCGCTAGAACTATAATAATTATACTTATTACTTATATTATTAGCAATATAACGTGCATTATTACCCATGTTATGCAGTTATTATCGATAGAATTATAATAAATATACTTATTACTTTTATTATTATCTGTATAACACGCATTATTACCCATATTATGCAGTTATTATCGCTACAACTGTAATAATTATACTTATTACTTATATTATCATCAATATAACATGCATTATTACCCATATAATGCAGTTATTATCGCTAGAACTGTAATAATTATACTTAGTACTTATATTATTAGCAATATAACGTGCATTATTACCCATATTATGCAGTTATTATCGCTAGAACTATAATAAATATACGTATTACTTTTATTATCATCAATATAACATGCATTATTACCCATATTATGCAGTTATTATCGATAGAACTGTAATAAATATACTTATTACTTTTATTATTATCAATATAACATGCACTATTAGCCATATTTTACTTTTATTATCGCTGGAACTATAAAAATTATACTTACTACTCCAGATATTATCAATATAACATGCATTATACGCATATAATGCAGTTATTATCGCTAGATCTGTAATAATTATACTTATTACTTATATTATTATCAATATAACATGCATTATTACCCATATTATGCAGTTATAATCGCTAGAACTGTAATAAATATACTTACTACTTTTATTATCATCAATATAACATGCATTATTACCCATATTATGCAGTTATTATCGATAGAACTATAATAAATATACTCATTACTTTTATTATTATCAATATAACATGCACTATTAGCCATATTTTACTATTATTATCGCTTGAACAATAATAATTATACATATTACTCCCGATATTATCAATATAACATGCATTATTACCCATATAATGCAGTTATTATCGCTAGAACTGTAATAATTATACTTATTACTTATATTATTATCAATATAACATGCATTAATACCCATATTATGCAGTTATAATCGCTAGAACTATAATAAATATACTTATTACTCCCGATATTATCAATATAACATCCATTATTACCCATATAATGCAGTTATTATCGCTAGAACTGTAATAATTATACTTATTACTTATATTATCATCAATATAACATGCATTATTACCGATATTATGCAGTTATTATCGCTAGAACTATAATAAATATACTTATTACTCCCGATATTATCAATATAACATCCATTATTACCCATATAATGCAGTTATTATCGCTGGAACTGTAATAATTATACTTATTACTTATATTATCATCAATATAACATGCATTATTACCGATATTATGCAGTTATTATCGCTAGAACTATAATAAATATACTTATTACTCCCGATATTATCAATATAACATCCATTATTACCCATATAATGCAGTTATTATCGCTAGAACTGTAATAGTTATACTTATTACTCCCGATATTATCAATATAACATCCATTATTACCCATATAATGCAGTTATTAGCGCTAGAACTGTAATAATTATACTTATTGCTCCCGATATTATCAATATAACATGCATTATTACGCATATAATGCAGTTATTATCGCTACAACTGTAATAATTATACTTATTACTTATATTATTCTCAATATAACATGCATTATTACCCATATTATGCAGTTATAATCGCTAGAACTATAATAAATATACTTACTACTTTTATTATCATCAATATTACATGCATTATTACCCATATTATGCAGTCATTATCGATAGAACTGTAATAAATATACATATTACTTTTATTATTATCAATATAACATGCATTATTACCCATATTATGCAGTTATAATCGAGAGAACTATAATAATTATACTTATTACTCCCGATATTATCAATATAGCATGCATTATTACCCATATAATACAGTTATTATCGCTAGAACTGTAATAATTATACTTATTACTTATATTATTATCAATATAACATGCATTATTACCCATATTATGCAGTTATAATCGAGAGAACTGTAATAAATATACTTATTACTTTTTTATTATGAATATAACATGCATTATTACCCATATTATGCAGTTATTATCGCTAGAACTATAATAAATATACGTATTACTTTTGTTATCATCAATATAACATGCATTATTACCCATATTATGCAGTTATTATCGCTAGAACTGTAATAAATATACTTATTACTTTTTTATTATGAATATAACATGCACTCTTAGCCATACTTTACTAGTATTATCGCTAAAACTGTAATAATTATACTTATTACTCCCGATATTATCAATATAACGTCCATTATTACCCATATAATGCAGTTATTATCGCTAGAACTATAATAATTATACTTATTACTTATATTATTAGCAATATAACGTGCATTATTACCCATGTTATGCAGTTATTATCGCTAGAACTCTAATAAATATACTTATTACTTTTGTGATCATCAATATAGCATGCATTATTACCCATATTATGCAGTTATTATCGATAGAATTATAATAAATATACTTATTACTTTTATTATTATCTGTATAACACGCATTATTACCCATATTATGCAGTTATTATCGCTACAACTGTAATAATTATAGTTATTACTTATATTATCATCAATATAACATGCATTATTACCCATATAATGCAGTTATTATCGCTAGAACTGTAATAATTATACTTATTACTTATATTATTAGCAATATAACGTGCATTATTACCCATATTATGCAGTTATTATCGCTAGAACTATAATAAATATACGTATTACTTTTATTAGCATCAATATAACATGCATTATTACCCATATTATGCAGTTATTATCGATAGAACTGTAATAAATATACTTATTACTTTTATTATTATCAATATAACATGCACTATTAGCCATATTTTACTATTACTATCGCTAGAACTGTAATAAATACACTTATTACTTTTATTATCATCAATATAACATGCATTATTACCCATATTATGCAGTTATAATCGCTAGAACTATAATAAATATACTTACTACTTTTATTATCATCAATATAACATGCATTATTACCCATATTATGCAGTTATTATCGATAGAACTATAATAAATATACTCATTACTTTTATTATTATCAATATAACATGCACTATTAGCCATATTTTACTATTATTATCGCTAGAACAATAATAATTATACATATTACTCCCGATATTATCAATATAACATGCATTATTACCCATATAATGCAGTTATTATCGCTAGAACTGTAATAATTATACTTATTACTTATATTATTATCAATATAACATGCATTAATACCCATATTATGCAGTTATAATCGCTAGAACTATAATAAATATACTTATTACTCCCGATATTATCAATATAACATCCATTATTACCCATATAATGCAGTTATTATCGCTAGAACTGTAATAATTATACTTATTACTTATATTATCATCAATATAACATGCATTATTACCGATATTATGCAGTTATTATCGCTAGAACTATAATAAATATACTTATTACTCCCGATATTATCAATATAACATCCATTATTACCCATATAATGCAGTCATTATCGCTAGAACTGTAGTAGTTATACTTATTACTCCCGATATTATCAATATAACATCCATTATTACCCATATAATGCAGTTATTAGCGCTAGAACTGTAATAATTATACTTATTGCTCCCGATATTATCAATATAACATGCATTACTACGCATATAATGCAGTTATTATCGCTACAACTGTAATAATTATACTTATTACTTATATTATTCTCAATATAACATGCATTATTACCCATATTATGCAGTTATAATCGAGAGAACTGTAATAAATATACTTATTACTTTTTTATTATGAATATAACATGCATTATTACCCATATTATGCAGTTATTATCGCTAGAACTATAATAAATATACGTATTACTTTTGTTATCATCAATATAACATGCATTATTACCCATATTATGCAGTTATTATCGCTAGAACTGTAATAAATATACTTATTACTTTTATTATTATCAATATAACATGCACTATTAGCCATATTTTACTATTATTATCGCTAGAACTATAATAATTATACATATTACTCCCGATATTATCAATATAACATGCATTATTACCCATATAATGCAGTTATTATCGCTAGAACTGTAATAATTATACTTATTACTTATATTATTATCAATATAACATGCATTATTACCCATATTATGCAGTTATTATCGCCAGAACTGTAATAAATATACTTATTACTTTTTTATTATGAATATAACATGCACTCTTAGCCACACTTTACTAGTATTATCGCTAAAACTGTAATAATTATACTTGTTACTCCCGATATTATCAATATAACATCCACTATTACCCATATAATGCAGTTATTATCGCTAGAACTATAATAATTATACTTATTACTTATATTATTAGCAATATAACGTGCATTATTACCCATGTTATGCAGTTATTATCGATAGAATTATAATAAATATACTTATTACTTTTATTATTATCTGTATAACACGCATTATTACCCATATTATGCAGTTATTATCGCTACAACTGTAATAATTATACTTATTACTTATATTATCATCAATATAACATGCATTATTACCCATATAATGCAGTTATTATCGCTAGAACTGTAATAATTATACTTAGTACTTATATTATTAGCAATATAACGTGCATTATTACCCATATTATGCAGTTATTATCGCTAGAACTATAATAAATATACGTATTACTTTTATTATCATCAATATAACATGCATTATTACCCATATTATGCAGTTATTATCGATAGAACTGTAATAAATATACTTATTACTTTTATTATTATCAATATAACATGCACTATTAGCCATATTTTACTTTTATTATCGCTGGAACTATAAAAATTATACTTACTACTCCAGATATTATCAATATAACATGCATTATACGCATATAATGCAGTTATTATCGCTAGATCTGTAATAATTATACTTATTACTTATATTATTATCAATATAACATGCATTATTACCCATATTATGCAGTTATAATCGCTAGAACTGTAATAAATATACTTACTACTTTTATTATCATCAATATAACATGCATTATTACCCATATTATGCAGTTATTATCGATAGAACTATAATAAATATACTCATTACTTTTATTATTATCAATATAACATGCACTATTAGCCATATTTTACTATTATTATCGCTTGAACAATAATAATTATACATATTACTCCCGATATTATCAATATAACATGCATTATTACCCATATAATGCAGTTATTATCGCTAGAACTGTAATAATTATACTTATTACTTATATTATTATCAATATAACATGCATTAATACCCATATTATGCAGTTATAATCGCTAGAACTATAATAAATATACTTATTACTCCCGATATTATCAATATAACATCCATTATTACCCATATAATGCAGTTATTATCGCTAGAACTGTAATAATTATACTTATTACTTATATTATCATCAATATAACATGCATTATTACCGATATTATGCAGTTATTATCGCTAGAACTATAATAAATATACTTATTACTCCCGATATTATCAATATAACATCCATTATTACCCATATAATGCAGTTATTATCGCTAGAACTGTAATAGTTATACTTATTACTCCCGATATTATCAATATAACATCCATTATTACCCATATAATGCAGTTATTAGCGCTAGAACTGTAATAATTATACTTATTCCTCCCGATATTATCAATATAACATGCATTATTACGCATATAATGCAGTTATTATCGCTACAACTGTAATAATTATACTTATTACTTATATTATTCTCAATATAACATGCATTATTACCCATATTATGCAGTTATAATCGCTAGAACTATAATAAATATACTTACTACTTTTATTATCATCAATATAACATGCATTATTACCCATATTATGCAGTCATTATCGATTGAACTGTAATAAATATACTTATTACTTTTATTATTATCAATATAACATGCATTATTACCCATATTATGCAGTTTTTATCGATAGAACTATAATAAATATACTTATTACTTTTATTATCATCAATATAACATGCATTATTACCAATATTATGCAGTTATAATCGAGAGAACTGTAATAATTATACTTATTACTTATATTATCATCAATATAACATGCATTATTACCCATATTATGCAGTTATTATCGCTAGAAATGTTATAAATATACTTATTACTTTTATTATTATCAATATAACATGCACTATTAGCCATATTTTACTATTATTATCGCTAGAACTATAATAAATATACTTATTACTCCCGATATTATCAATATAGCATGCATTATTACCCATATAATGCAGTTATTATCGCTAGAACTGTAATAATTATACTTATTACTTATATTATTATCAATATAACATGCATTATTACCCATATTATGCAGTTATAATCGCTAGAACTATAATAAATATACTTACTACTTTTATTATCATCAATATAACATGCATTATTACCCATATTATGCAGTTTTTATCGATAGAACTATAATAAATATACTTATTACTTTTTATTATTATCAACATAACATGCACTATTAGTCATATTTTACTATTATTATCGCTAGAACTATAATAATTATACTTATTACTCCCGATATTATCAATATAACATCCATTATTACCCACATAATGCAGTTATTATCGCTAGAACTGTAATAATTATACTTATTTCTTATATTATCATCAATGTAACATGCATTATTACCCATATTATGCAGTTATTATCGCTAGAACTGTAATAAATATACTTATTACATTTATTATTATCAATATAACATGCATTATTACCTATATTATGCAGTTATTATCGCTAGAACTATAGTAAATATACTTACTACTCCCGATATTATCAATATAACATCCATTATTACCCATATAATGGAGTTGCTATCGCTAGAACTGTAATAATTATACTTATTACTTATATTGTTAGCAATATAACGTGCATTATTTCCCATATAATGCAGTTATTATCGCTAGAACTGTAATAATTATACTTATTACTTATATTATTATCAATATAACATGCACTATTACCCATATTATGCAGTTATAATCGCTAGAACTATAATAAATATACTTACTACTTTTATTATCATCAATATAACATGCATTATTATCCATATTATGCAGTTATTATCGATAGAACTATAATAAATATACCCATTACTTTTATTATTATCAATATAACATGCACTATTAGCCATATTTTACTATTATTATCGCTTGAACAATAATAATTATACATATTACTCCCGATATTATCAATATAACATGCATTATTACCCATATAATGCAGTTATTATCGCTAGAACTGTAATAATTATACTTATTACTTATATTATTATCAATATAACATGCATTAATACCCATATTATGCAGTTATAATCGCTAGAACTATAATAAATATACTTATTACTCCCGATATTATCAATATAACATCCATTATTACCCATATAATGCAGTTATTATCGCTAGAACTGTAATAATTATACTTATTACTTATATTATCATCAATATAACATGCATTATTACCGATATTATGCAGTTATTATCGCTAGAACTATAATAAATATACTTATTACTCCCGATATTATCAATATAACATCCATTATTACCCATATAATGCAGTCATTATCGCTAGAACTGTAATAGTTATACTTATTACTCCCGATATTATCAATATAACATCCATTATTACCCATATAATGCAGTTATTAGCGCTAGAACTGTAATAATTATATTTATTCCTCCCGATATTATCAATATAACATGCATTATTACGCATATAATGCAGTTATTATCGCTACAACTGTAATAATTATACTTATTACTTATATTATTCTCAATATAACATGCATTATTACCCATATTATGCAGTTATAATCGCTAGAACTATAATAAATATACTTACTACTTTTATTATCATCAATATAACATGCATTATTACCCATATTATGCAGTCATTATCGATTGAACTGTAATAAATATACTTATTACTTTTATTATTATCAATATAACATGCATTATTACCCATATTATGCAGTTTTTATCGATAGAACTATAATAAATATACTTATTACTTTTATTATCATCAATATAACATGCATTATTACCAATATTATGCAGTTATAATCGAGAGAACTGTAATAATTATACTTATTACTTATATTATCATCAATATAACATGCATTATTACCCATATTATGCAGTTATTATCGCTAGAAATGTTATAAATATACTTATTACTTTTATTATTATCAATATAACATGCACTATTAGCCATATTTTACTCTTATTATCGCTAGAACTATAATAAATATACTTATTACTCCCGATATTATCAATATAGCATGCATTATTACCCATATAATGCAGTTATTATCGCTAGAACTGTAATAATTATACTTTTTACTTATATTATTATCAATATAACATGCATTATTACCCATATTATGCAGTTATAATCGCTAGAACTATAATAAATATACTTACTACTTTTATTATCATCAATATAACATGCATTATTACCCATATTATGCAGTTTTTATCGATAGAACTATAATAAATATACTTATTACTTTTTATTATTATCAACATAACATGCACTATTAGTCATATTTTACTATTATTATCGCTTGAACAATAATAATTATACATATTACTCCCGACATTATCAATATAACATGCATTATTACCCATATAATGCAGTTATTATCGCTAGAACTGTAATAATTATACTTATTACTTATATTATTATCAATATAACATGCATTAATACCCATATTATGCAGTTATAATCGCTAGAACTATAATAAATATACTTATTACTCCCGATATTATCAATATAACATCCATTATTACCCATATAATGCAGTTATTATCGCTAGAACTGTAATAATTATACTTATTACTTATATTATCATCAATATAACATGCATTATTACCGATATTATGCAGTTATTATCGCTAGAACTATAATAAATATACTTATTACTCCCGATATTATCAATATAACATCCATTATTACCCATATAATGCAGTTATTATCGCTAGAACTGTAATAGTTATACTTATTACTCCCGATATTATCAATATAACATCCATTATTACCCATATAATGCAGTTATTAGCGCTAGAACTGTAATAATTATATTTATTCCTCCCGATATTATCAATATAACATGCATTATTACGCATATAATGCAGTTATTATCGCTACAACTGTAATAATTATACTTATTACTTATATTATTCTCAATATAACATGCATTATTACCCATATTATGCAGTTATAATCGCTAGAACTATAATAAATATACTTACTACTTTTATTATCATCAATATAACATGCATTATTACCCATATTATGCAGTCATTATCGATTGAACTGTAATAAATATACTTATTACTTTTATTATTATCAATATAACATGCATTATTACCCATATTATGCAGTTTTTATCGATAGAACTATAATAAATATACTTATTACTTTTATTATCATCAATATAACATGCATTATTACCAATATTATGCAGTTATAATCGAGAGAACTGTAATAATTATACTTATTACTTATATTATCATCAATATAACATGCATTATTACCCATATTATGCAGTTATTATCGCTAGAAATGTTATAAATATACTTATTACTTTTATTATTATCAATATAACATGCACTATTAGCCATATTTTACTCTTATTATCGCTAGAACTATAATAAATATACTTATTACTCCCGATATTATCAATATAGCATGCATTATTACCCATATAATGCAGTTATTATCGCTAGAACTGTAATAATTATACTTATTACTTATATTATTATCAATATAACATGCATTATTACCCATATTATGCAGTTATAATCGCTAGAACTATAATAAATATACTTACTACTTTTATTATCATCAATATAACATGCATTATTACCCATATTATGCAGTTTTTATCGATAGAACTATAATAAATATACTTATTACTTTTTATTATTATCAACATAACATGCACTATTAGTCATATTTTACTATTATTATCGCTAGAACTATAATAATTATACTTATTACTCCCGATATTATCAATATAACATCCATTATTACCCACATAATGCAGTTATTATCGCTAGAACTGTAATAATTATACTTATTTCTTATATTATCATCAATGTAACATGCATTATTACCCATATTATGCAGTTATTATCGCTAGAACTGTAATAAATATACTTATTACATTTATTATTATCAATATAACATGCATTATTACCTATATTATGCAGTTATTATCGCTAGAACTATAGTAAATATACTTACTACTCCCGATATTATCAATATAACATCCATTATTACCCATATAATGGAGTTGCTATCGCTAGAACTGTAATAATTATACTCATTACTTATATTATCATCAATATAACATGCATTATTACCCATATTATGCAGTTATTATCGATAGAACTGTAATAAATATACTTATTACTTTTATTATTATCAATATAACATGCATTATTACCCATATTATGCAGTTTTTATCGATAGAACTATAATAAATATACATATTACTTTTACTATCATCAATATAACATGCATTATTACCCATATTATGCAGTTATAATCGATAGATCTATAATAAATATACTTATTACTTATATTATTAGCAATATAACGTGCATTATTACCCATATTATGCAGTTATTATCGATAGAAGTATAATAACTATACTTATTACTTTTATTATTATCAATATAACATGCACTCTTAGCCATATTTTACTAGTATTATCGCTAAAACTGTAATAATTATACTTATTACTCCCGATATTATCAATATAACATCCATTATTACCCATATAATGGAGTTGCTATCGCTAGAACTGTAATAATTATACTCATTACTTATATTATCATCAATATAACATGCATTATTATCCATATTATGCAGTTATTATCGATAGAACTATAATAAATATACTTATTACTTTTGTTGTTAGCAATATAACGTGCATTATTACCCATATAATGCAGTTATTATCGCTAGAACTGTAATAATTATACTTATTACTTATATTATTATCAATATAACATGCACTATTACCCATATTATGCAGTTATAATCGCTAGAACTATAATAAATATACTTACTACTTTTATTATCATCAATATAACATGCATTATTATCCATATTATGCAGTTATTATCGATAGAACTATAATAAATATACTTATTACTTTTGTTGTTATCAATATAACATGCACTATTAGCCATATTTTACGATTATTATCCCCAGAACAATAATAATTATACATATTACTCCCGATATTATCAATATAACATGCATTATTACCCATATAATGCAGTTATTATCGCTAGAACTGTAATAATTATACTTATTACTTATATTATTATCAATATAACATGCATTAATACCCATATTATGCAGTTATAATCGCTAGAACTATAATAAATATACTTATTACTCCCGATATTATCAATATAACATCCATTATTACCCATATAATGCAGTTATTATCGCTAGAACTGTAATAATTATACTTAATACTTATATTATCATCAAAATAACATGCATTATTACCGATATTATGCAGTTATTATTGATAGACCTATAATAAATATACTTACTACTTTTATTATCATCAATATAACATGCATTATTACCCATATTATGCAGTTATTATCGATAGAACTATAATAAATATACTTATTACTTTTATTATTATCAATGTAACATGCACTATTAGCCATATTTTACTTTTATTATCGCTGGAACTATAAAAATTATACTTACTACTCCAGATATTATCAATATAACATGCATTATACGCATATAATGCAGTTATTATCGCTAGATCTGTAATAATTATACTTATTACTTATATTGTTATCAATATAACATGCATTATTACCCATATTATGCAGTTATAATCGCTAGAACTATAATAAATATACTTACTACTTTTATTATCATCAATATAACATGCATTATTACCCATATTATGCTGTTTTTATCGATAGAACTATAATAAATATACTTATTACTTTTGTTGTTATCAATATAACATGCACTATTAGCCATATTTTACGATTATTATCCCCAGAACAATAATAATTATACATATTACTCCCGATATTATCAATATAACATGCATTATTACCCATATAATGCAGTTATTATCGCTAGAACTGTAATAATTATACTTATTACTTATATTATTATCAATATAACATGCATTAATACCCATATTATGCAGTTATAATCGCTAGAACTATAATAAATATACTTATTACTCCCGATATTATTAATATAACATCCATTATTACCCATATAATGCAGTTATTATCGCTAGAACTGTAATAATTATACTTAATACTTATATTATCATCAAAATAACATGCATTATTACCGATATTATGCAGTTATTATTGATAGACCTATAATAAATATACTTACTACTTTTATTATCATCAATATAACATGCATTATTACCCATATTATGCAGTTATTATCGATAGAACTATAATAAATATACTTATTACTTTTATTATTATCAATGTAACATGCACTATTAGCCATATTTTACTTTTATTATCGCTGGAACTATAAAAATTATACTTACTACTCCAGATATTATCAATATAACATGCATTATACGCATATAATGCAGTTATTATCGCTAGATCTGTAATAATTATACTTATTACTTATATTGTTATCAATATAACATGCATTATTACCCATATTATGCAGTTATAATCGCTAGAACTATAATAAATATACTTACTACTTTTATTATCATCAATATAACATGCATTATTACCCATATTATGCTGTTTTTATCGATAGAACTATAATAAATATACTTATTACTTTTATTATCATCAATATAACATGCATTAATACCCATATTATGCAGTTATAATCGCTAGAACTATAATAAATATACTTATTACTCCCGATATTATCAATATAACATCCATTATTACCCATATAATGAAGTTATTATCGCTAGAACTGTAATAATTATACTTATTACTTACATTATCATCAATATAACATGCATTATTACCGATATTATGCAGTTATTATCGCTAGAACTATAATAAATATACTTATTACTCCCGATATTATCAATATAACATCCATTATTACCCATATAATGCAGTTATTATCGCTAGAACTGTAATAGTTATACTTATTACTCCCGATATTATCAATATAACATCCATTATTACCCATATAATGCAGTTATTAGCGCTAGAACTGTAATAATTATACTTATTACTTATATTATTATCAATATAACATGCATTATTACCCATATTATGCAGTTATAATCGCTAGAACTATAATAAATATACTTACTACTTTTATTATCATCAATATAACATGCATTATTACCCATATTATGCAGTTATTATTGATAGAACTATAATAAATATACTTATTACTTTTATTATTATCAATATAACATGCACTATTACCCATATTATGCAGTTATTATCGATAGAACTGTAATAAATATACTTATTACTTTTATTATTATCAATATAACATGCATTATTACCCATATTATGCAGTTTTTATCGATAGAACTATAATAAATATACATATTACTTTTACTATCATCAATATAACATGCATTATTACCCATATTATGCAGTTATAATCGATAGATCTATAATAAATATACTTATTACTTATATTATTAGCAATATAACGTGCATTATTACCCATATTATGCAGTTATTATCGATAGAAGTATAATAACTATACTTATTACTTTTATTATTATCAATATAACATGCACTCTTAGCCATATTTTACTAGTATTATCGCTAAAACTGTAATAATTATACTTATTACTCCCGATATTATCAATATAACATCCATTATTACCCATATAATGGAGTTGCTATCGCTAGAACTGTAATAATTATACTCATTACTTATATTATCATCAATATAACATGCATTATTATCCATATTATGCAGTTATTATCGATAGAACTATAATAAATATACTTATTACTTTTGTTGTTAGCAATATAACGTGCATTATTACCCATATAATGCAGTTATTATCGCTAGAACTGTAATAATTATACTTATTACTTATATTATTATCAATATAACATGCACTATTACCCATACTATGCAGTTATAATCGCTAGAACTATAATAAATATACTTACTACTTTTATTATCATCAATATAACATGCATTATTATCCATATTATGCAGTTATTATCGATAGAACTATAATAAATATACTTATTACTTTTGTTGTTATCAATATAACATGCACTATTAGCCATATTTTACGATTATTATCCCCAGAACAATAATAATTATACATATTACTCCCGATATTATCAATATAACATGCATTATTACCCATATAATGCAGTTATTATCGCTAGAACTGTAATAATTATACTTATTACTTATATTATTATCAATATAACATGCATTAATACCCATATTATGCAGTTATAATCGCTAGAACTATAATAAATATACTTATTACTCCCGATATTATCAATATAACATCCATTATTACCCATATAATGCAGTTATTATCGCTAGAACTGTAATAATTATACTTAATACTTATATTATCATCAAAATAACATGCATTATTACCGATATTATGCAGTTATTATTGATAGACCTATAATAAATATACTTACTACTTTTATTATCATCAATATAACATGCATTATTACCCATATTATGCAGTTATTATCGATAGAACTATAATAAATATACTTATTACTTTTATTATTATCAATGTAACATGCACTATTAGCCATATTTTACTTTTATTATCGCTGGAACTATAAAAATTATACTTACTACTCCAGATATTATCAATATAACATGCATTATACGCATATAATGCAGTTATTATCGCTAGATCTGTAATAATTATACTTATTACTTATATTGTTATCAATATAACATGCATTATTACCCATATTATGCAGTTATAATCGCTAGAACTATAATAAATATACTTACTACTTTTATTATCATCAATATAACATGCATTATTACCCATATTATGCTGTTTTTATCGATAGAACTATAATAAATATACTTATTACTTTTGTTGTTATCAATATAACATGCACTATTAGCCATATTTTACGATTATTATCCCCAGAACAATAATAATTATACATATTACTCCCGATATTATCAATATAACATGCATTATTACCCATATAATGCAGTTATTATCGCTAGAACTGTAATAATTATACTTATTACTTATATTATTATCAATATAACATGCATTAATACCCATATTATGCAGTTATAATCGCTAGAACTATAATAAATATACTTATTACTCCCGATATTATTAATATAACATCCATTATTACCCATATAATGCAGTTATTATCGCTAGAACTGTAATAATTATACTTAATACTTATATTATCATCAAAATAACATGCATTATTACCGATATTATGCAGTTATTATTGATAGACCTATAATAAATATACTTACTACTTTTATTATCATCAATATAACATGCATTATTACCCATATTATGCAGTTATTATCGATAGAACTATAATAAATATACTTATTACTTTTATTATTATCAATGTAACATGCACTATTAGCCATATTTTACTTTTATTATCGCTGGAACTATAAAAATTATACTTACTACTCCAGATATTATCAATATAACATGCATTATACGCATATAATGCAGTTATTATCGCTAGATCTGTAATAATTATACTTATTACTTATATTGTTATCAATATAACATGCATTATTACCCATATTATGCAGTTATAATCGCTAGAACTATAATAAATATACTTACTACTTTTATTATCATCAATATAACATGCATTATTACCCATATTATGCTGTTTTTATCGATAGAACTATAATAAATATACTTATTACTTTTATTATCATCAATATAACATGCATTAATACCCATATTATGCAGTTATAATCGCTAGAACTATAATAAATATACTTATTACTCCCGATATTATCAATATAACATCCATTATTACCCATATAATGAAGTTATTATCGCTAGAACTGTAATAATTATACTTATTACTTACATTATCATCAATATAACATGCATTATTACCGATATTATGCAGTTATTATCGCTAGAACTATAATAAATATACTTATTACTCCCGATATTATCAATATAACATCCATTATTACCCATATAATGCAGTTATTATCGCTAGAACTGTAATAGTTATACTTATTACTCCCGATATTATCAATATAACATCCATTATTACCCATATAATGCAGTTATTAGCGCTAGAACTGTAATAATTATACTTATTACTTATATTATTATCAATATAACATGCATTATTACCCATATTATGCAGTTATAATCGCTAGAACTATAATAAATATACTTACTACTTTTATTATCATCAATATAACATGCATTATTACCCATATTATGCAGTTATTATTGATAGAACTATAATAAATATACTTATTACTTTTATTATTATCAATATAACATGCACTATTACCCATATTATGCAGTTATTATCGATAGAACTGTAATAAATATACTTATTACTTTTATTATTATCAATATAACATGCACTATTAGCCATATTTTACTTTTATTATCGCTAGAACTATAAAAATTATACTTACTACTCCAGATATTATCAATATAACATGCATTATACGCATATAATGCAGTTATTATCGCTAGAACTGTAATAATTATACTTATTAATTATATTATTATCAATATAACATGCATTATTACCCATATTATGCAGTTATTATCGCTAGAACTGTAATAGTTATACTTATTACTCCCGATATTATCAATATAACATCCATTATTACCCATATAATGCAGTTATTAGCGCTAGATCTGTAATAATTATACTTATTGCTCCCGATATTATCAATATAACATGCATTATTACGCATATAATGCAGTTATTATCGCTACAACTGTAATAATTATACTTATTACTTATATTATTCTCAATATAACATGCATTATTACGCATATTATGCAGTTATAATCGCTAGAACTATAATAAATATACTTACTACTTTTATTATCATCAATATAACATGCATTATTACCCATATTATGCAGTCATTATCGATAGAACTGTAATAAATATACTTATTACTTTTATTATTATCAATATAACATGCATTATTACCCATATTATGCAGTTTTTATCGATAGAACTATAATAAATATACTTATTACTTTTATTATCATCAATATAACATGCATTATTACCCATATTATGCAGTTATAATCGCTAGAACTATAATAAATATACTTACTACTTTTATTATCATCAATATAACATGCATTATTACCCATATTATGCTGTTTTTATCGATAGAACTATAATAAATATACTTATTACTTTTATTATCATCAATATAACATGCATTAATACCCATATTATGCAGTTATAATCGCTAGAACTATAATAAATATACTTATTACTCCCGATATTATCAATATAACATCCATTATTACCCATATAATGAAGTTATTATCGCTAGAACTGTAATAATTATACTTATTACTTACATTATCATCAATATAACATGCATTATTACCGATATTATGCAGTTATTATCGCTAGAACTATAATAAATATACTTATTACTCCCGATATTATCAATATAACATCCATTATTACCCATATAATGCAGTTATTATCGCTAGAACTGTAATAGTTATACTTATTACTCCCGATATTATCAATATAACATCCATTATTACCCATATAATGCAGTTATTAGCGCTAGAACTGTAATAATTATACTTATTGCTCCCGATATTATCAATATAACATGCATTATTACGCATATAATGCAGTTATTATCGCTACAACTGTAATAATTATACTTATTACTTATATTATTCTCAATATAACATGCATTATTACCCATATTATGCAGTTATAATCGCTAGAACTATAATAAATATACTTACTACTTTTATTATCATCAATATAACATGCATTATTACCCATATTATGCAGTCATTATCGATAGAACTGTAATAAATATACTTATTACTTTTATTATTATCAATATAACATGCATTATTACCCATATTATGCAGTTTTTATCGATAGAACTATAATAAATATGCTTATTACTTTTATTATCATCAATATAACATGCATTATTACCCATATTATGCAGTTATAATCGAGAGAACTGTAATAATTATACTTAGTACTTATATTATCATCAATATAACATGCATTATTACCCATATTATGCAGTTATTATTGCTAGAACTGTAATAAATATACTTATTACTTTTATTATTATCAACATAACATGAACTATTAGTCATATTATGCAGTTATAATCGCTAGAACTATAATGAATATACTTACTACTTTTATTATCATCAATATAACATGCATTATTACCCATATTATGCAGTTATTATCGATAGAACTATAATAAATATACTCATTACTTTTATTATTATCAATATAACATGCACTATTAGCCATATTTTACTATTATTATCGCTAGAACAATAATAATTATACATATTACTCCCGATATTATCAATATAACATGCATTATTACCCATATAATGCAGTTATGATCGCTAGAACTGTAATAATTATACTTATTACTTATATTATCATCAATATAACATGCATTATTACCGATATTATGCAGTTATTATCGCTAGAACTATAATAAATATACTTATTACTCCCGATATTATCAATATAACATCCATTATTACCCATATAATGCAGTTATTATCGCTAGAACTGTAATAGTTATACTTATTACTCCCGATATTATCAATATAACATCCATTATTACCCATATAATGCAGTTATTAGCGCTAGAACTGTAATAATTATACTTATTACTTATATTATTATCAATATAACATGCATTATTACCCATATTATGCAGTTATAATCGCTAGAACTATAATAAATATACTTACTACTTTTATTATCATCAATATAACATGCATTATTACCCATATTATGCAGTTATTATTGATAGAACTATAATAAATATACTTATTACTTTTATTATTATCAATATAACATGCACTATTACCCATATTATGCAGTTATTATCGATAGAACTGTAATAAATATACTTATTACTTTTATTATTATCAATATAACATGCACTATTAGCCATATTTTACTTTTATTATCGCTAGAACTATAAAAATTATACTTACTACTCCAGATATTATCAATATAACATGCATTATACGCATATAATGCAGTTATTATCGCTAGAACTGTAATAATTATACTTATTAATTATATTATTATCAATATAACATGCATTATTACCCATATTATGCAGTTATAATCGCTAGAACTATAATAAATATACTTACTACTTTTATTATCATCAATATAACATGCATTATTACCCATATTATGCAGTTATTATTGATAGAACTATAATAAATGTACTTATTACTTTTATTATTATCAATATAACATGCACTATTAGCCATATTTTACTATTATTATCGCTAGAACTGTAATAAATACACTTATTACTTTTATTATCATCAATATAACATGCATTATTACCCATATTATGCAGTTACTATCGCTAGAACTGTAATAAATATACTTATTACTTTTATTATTATCAATATAACATGCACTATTAGCCATATTTTACTATTATTATCGCTAGAACAATAATAATTATACATATTACTCCCGATATTATTAATATAACATGCATTATTACCCATATAATGCAGTTATTATCGCTAGAACTGTAATAATTATACTTATTACTTATATTATTATCAATATAACATGCATTAATACCCATATTATGCAGTTATAATCGCTAGAACTATAATAAATATACTTATTACTCCCGATATTATCAATATAACATCCATTATTACCCATATAATGCAGTTATTAGCGCTAGAACTGTAATAATTATACTTATTGCTCCCGATATTATCAATATAACATGCATTATTACGCATATAATGCAGTTATTATCGCTACAACTGTAATAATTATACTTATTACTTATATTATTCTCAATATAACATGCATTATTACCAATATTATGCAGTTATAATCGAGAGAACTGTAATAATTATACTTATTACTTATATTATCATCAATATAACATGCATTATTACCCATATTATGCAGTTATTATCGCTAGAACTATAATAAATATACTTATTACTTTTATTATTAGCAATATAACGTGCATTATTACCCATATTATGCAGTTATTATCGCTAGAACTATAATAAATACACGTATTACTTTTATTATCATCAATATAACATGCATTATTACCCATATTATGCAGTTATTATCGATAGAACTGTAATAAATATACTTATTACTTTTATTATTATCAATATAACATGCACTATTAGCCATATTTTACTTTTATTATCGCTAGAACTATAAAAATTATACTTACTACTCCAGATATTATCAATATAACATGCATTATACGCATATAATGCAGTTATTATCGCTAGAACTGTAATAATTATACTTATTAATTATATTATTATCAATATAACATGCATTATTACCCATATTATGCAGTTATAATCGCTAGAACTATAATAAATATACTTACTACTTTTATTATCATCAATATAACATGCATTATTACCCATATTATGCAGTTATTATTGATAGAACTATAATAAATATACTTATTACTTTTATTATTATCAATATAACATGCACTATTAGCCATATTTTACTATTATTATCGCTAGAACTGTAATAAATACACTTATTACTTTTATTATCATCAATATAACATGCATTATTACCCATATTATGCAGTTATTATCGATAGAACTATAATAAATATACTTATTACTTTTATTACTATCAATGTAACATGCACTATTAGCCATATTTTACTTTTATTATCGCTGGAACTATAAAAATTATACTTACTACTCCAGATATTATCAATATAACATGCATTATACGCATATAATGCAGTTATTATCGCTACAACTGTAATAATTATACTTATTACTTATATTATTCTCAATATAACATGCATTATTACCCATATTATGCAGTTATAATCGCTAGAACTATAATAAATATACTTACTACTTTTATTATCATCAATATAAAATGCATTATTACCCATATTATGCAGTCATTATCGATAGAACTGTAATAAATATACTTATTACTTTTATTATCATCAATATAACATGCATTATTACCCATATTATGCAGTTATAAACGAGAGAACTGTAATAATTATACTTATTACTTATATTATCATCAATATAACATGCATTATTACCCATATTATGCAGTTACTATCGCTAGAACTGTAATAAATATACTTATTACTTTTATTATTATCAATATAACATGCACTATTAGCCATATTTTACTATTATTATCGCTAGAACAATAATAATTATACATATTACTCCCGATATTATTAATATAACATGCATTATTACCCATATAATGCAGTTATTATCGCTAGAACTGTAATAATTATACTATAAGTAATAACTTATATTATCATCAATATAACATGCATTATTACCCATATTATGCAGTTATTATCGCTAGAACTGTAATAAATATACTTATTACTTTTATTATTATCAACATAACATGCACTATTAGTCATATTTTACTATTATTATCGCTAGAACTATAATAATTATACTTATTACTCCCGATATTATCAATATAGCATGCATTATTACCCATATAATACAGTTATTATCGCTAGAACTGTAATAATTATACTTATTACTTATATTATTATCAATATAACATGCATTATTACCCATATTATGCAGTTATAATCGAGAGAACTGTAATAAATATACTTATTACTTTTTTATTATGAATATAACATGCACTATTACCCATATTATGCAGTTATTATCGCTAGAACTGTAATAATTATACTTATTACTTATATTGTTAGCAATATAACGTGCATTATTACCCATATAATGCAGTTATTATCGCTAGAACTGTAATAATTATACTTATTACTTTTATTATCATCAATATAACATGCATTATTACCCATATTATGCAGTTATTATCGATAGAACTGTAATAAATATACTTATTACTTTTATTATTATCAATATAACATGCACTATTAGCCATATTTTACTATTATTATCGCTAGAACTATAATAATTATACTCATTACTCCCAATATTATCAATATAACATGCATTATTACCCATATAATGCAGTTATTATCGCTAGAACTGTAATAATTATACTTATTACTCTCAATATTATCAATATAACATGCATTATTACCCATGTAATGCAGTTATTATCGCTAGAACTGTAATAATTATACTTATTACTCCCAATATTATCAATATAACATGCATTATTACCCATATTATGCAGTTATTATCGATAGAACTATAATAAATATACTTATTACTTTTATTATTATCAATGTAACATGCACTATTAGCCATATTTTACTTTTATTATCGCTGGAACTATAAAAATTATACTTACTACTCCAGATATTATCAATATAACATGCATTATACGCATATAATGCAGTTATTATCGCTAGATCTGTAATAATTATACTTATTACGTATATTATTATCAATATAACATGCATTATTAGCCATATTATGCAGTTATAATCGCTAGAACTATAATAAATATACTTACTACTTTTATTATCATCAATATAACATGCATTATTACCCATATTATGCAGTTATTATCGATAGAACTATAATAAATATACTCATTACTTTTATTATTATCAATATAACATGCACTATTAGCCATATTTTACTATTATTATCGCTTGAACAATAATAATTATACATATTACTCCCGATATTATCAATATAACATGCATTATTACCCATATAATGCAGTTATTATCGCTAGAACTGTAATAATTATACTTATTACTTATATTATTATCAATATAACATGCATTAATACCCATATTATGCAGTTATAATCGCTAGAACTATAATAAATATACTTATTACTCCCGATATTATCAATATAACATCCATTATTACCCATATAATGCAGTTATTATCGCTAGAACTGTAATAATTATACTTATTACTTATATTATCATCAATATAACATGCATTATTACCGATATTATGCAGTTATTATCGCTAGAACTATAATAAATATACTTATTACTCCCGATATTATCAATATAACATCCATTATTACCCATATAATGCAGTTATTATCGCTAGAACTGTAATAGTTATACTTATTACTCCCGATATTATCAATATAACATGCATTATTACGCATATAATGCAGTTATTATCGCTACAACTGTAATAATTATACTTATTACTTATATTATTCTCAATATAACATGCATTATTACCAATATTATGCAGTTATAATCGAGAGAACTGTAATAATTATACTTATTACTTATATTATCATCAATATAACATGCATTATTACCCTTATTATGCAGTTATTATCGCTAGAACTATAATAAATATACTTATTACTTTTATTATTATCAATATAACATGCACTATTAGCCATATTTTACTATTATTATCGCTAGAACTATAATAATTATACTTATTACTCCCGATATTATCAATATAGCATGCATTATTACCCATATAATGCAGTTATTATCGCTAGAACTGTAATAATTATACTTATTACTTATATTATTATCAATATAACATGCATTATTACCCATATTATGCAGTTATAATCGCTAGAACTATAATAAATATACTTACTACTTTCATTATCATCAATATAACATGCATTATTGCCCATATTATGCAGTTTTTATCGATAGAACTATAATAAATATACTCATTACTTTTATTATTATCAATATAACATGCACTATTAGCCATATTTTACTATTATTATCGCTTGAACAATAATAATTATACATATTACTCCCGATATTATCAATATAACATGCATTATTACCCATATAATGCAGTTATTATCGCTAGAACTGTAATAATTATACTTATTACTTATATTATTATCAATATAACATGCATTAATACCCATATTATGCAGTTATAATCGCTAGAACTATAATAAATATACTTATTACTCCCGATATTATCAATATAACATCCATTATTACCCATATAATGCAGTTATTATCGCTAGAACTGTAATAATTATACTTATTACTTATATTATCATCAATATAACATGCATTATTACCGATATTATGCAGTTATTATCGCTAGAACTATAATAAATATACTTATTACTCCCGATATTATCAATATAACATCCATTATTACCCATATAATGCAGTTATTATCGCTAGAACTGTAATAGTTATACTTATTACTCCCGATATTATCAATATAACATGCATTATTACGCATATAATGCAGTTATTATCGCTACAACTGTAATAATTATACTTATTACTTATATTATTCTCAATATAACATGCATTATTACCAATATTATGCAGTTATAATCGAGAGAACTGTAATAATTATACTTATTACTTATATTATCATCAATATAACATGCATTATTACCCTTATTATGCAGTTATTATCGCTAGAACTATAATAAATATACTTATTACTTTTATTATTATCAATATAACATGCACTATTAGCCATATTTTACTATTATTATCGCTAGAACTATAATAATTATACTTATTACTCCCGATATTATCAATATAGCATGCATTATTACCCATATAATGCAGTTATTATCGCTAGAACTGTAATAATTATACTTATTACTTATATTATTATCAATATAACATGCATTATTACCCATATTATGCAGTTATAATCGCTAGAACTATAATAAATATACTTACTACTTTCATTATCATCAATATAACATGCATTATTGCCCATATTATGCAGTTTTTATCGATAGAACTATAATAAATATACTTATTACTTTTTATTATTATCAACATAACATGCACTATTAGTCATACTTTACTATTATTATCGCTAGAACTATAATAATTATACTTATTACTCCCGATATTATCAATATAACATCCATTATTACCCATATAATGGAGTTGCTATCGCTAGAACTGTAATAATTATACTTATTACTTATATTATTATCAATATAACATGCATTATTACCCATATTATGCAGTTATAATCGCTAGAACTATAATAAATATACTTACTACTTTCATTATCATCAATATAACATGCATTATTGCCCATATTATGCAGTTTTTATCGATAGAACTATAATAAATATACTTATTACTTTTATTATTATCAATGTAACATGCACTATTAGCCATATTTTACTTTTATTATCGCTGGAACTATAAAAATTATACTTACTACTCCAGATATTATCAATATAACATGCATTATACGCATATAATGCAGTTATTATCGCTAGATCTGTAATAATTATACTTATTACGTATATTATTATCAATATAACATGCATTATTAGCCATATTATGCAGTTATAATCGCTAGAACTATAATAAATATACTTACTACTTTTATTATCATCAATATAACATGCATTATTACCCATATTATGCAGTTATTATCGATAGAACTATAATAAATATACTCATTACTTTTATTATTATCAATATAACATGCACTATTAGCCATATTTTACTATTATTATCGCTTGAACAATAATAATTATACATATTACTCCCGATATTATCAATATAACATGCATTATTACCCATATAATGCAGTTATTATCGCTAGAACTGTAATAATTATACTTATTACTTATATTATTATCAATATAACATGCATTAATACCCATATTATGCAGTTATAATCGCTAGAACTATAATAAATATACTTATTACTCCCGATATTATCAATATAACATCCATTATTACCCATATAATGCAGTTATTATCGCTAGAACTGTAATAATTATACTTATTACTTATATTATCATCAATATAACATGCATTATTACCGATATTATGCAGTTATTATCGCTAGAACTATAATAAATATACTTATTACTCCCGATATTATCAATATAACATCCATTATTACCCATATAATGCAGTTATTATCGCTAGAACTGTAATAGTTATACTTATTACTCCCGATATTATCAATATAACATGCATTATTACGCATATAATGCAGTTATTATCGCTACAACTGTAATAATTATACTTATTACTTATATTATTCTCAATATAACATGCATTATTACCAATATTATGCAGTTATAATCGAGAGAACTGTAATAATTATACTTATTACTTATATTATCATCAATATAACATGCATTATTACCCTTATTATGCAGTTATTATCGCTAGAACTATAATAAATATACTTATTACTTTTATTATTATCAATATAACATGCACTATTAGCCATATTTTACTATTATTATCGCTAGAACTATAATAATTATACTTATTACTCCCGATATTATCAATATAGCATGCATTATTACCCATATAATGCAGTTATTATCGCTAGAACTGTAATAATTATACTTATTACTTATATTATTATCAATATAACATGCATTATTACCCATATTATGCAGTTATAATCGCTAGAACTATAATAAATATACTTACTACTTTCATTATCATCAATATAACATGCATTATTGCCCATATTATGCAGTTTTTATCGATAGAACTATAATAAATATACTCATTACTTTTATTATTATCAATATAACATGCACTATTAGCCATATTTTACTATTATTATCGCTTGAACAATAATAATTATACATATTACTCCCGATATTATCAATATAACATGCATTATTACCCATATAATGCAGTTATTATCGCTAGAACTGTAATAATTATACTTATTACTTATATTATTATCAATATAACATGCATTAATACCCATATTATGCAGTTATAATCGCTAGAACTATAATAAATATACTTATTACTCCCGATATTATCAATATAACATCCATTATTACCCATATAATGCAGTTATTATCGCTAGAACTGTAATAATTATACTTATTACTTATATTATCATCAATATAACATGCATTATTACCGATATTATGCAGTTATTATCGCTAGAACTATAATAAATATACTTATTACTCCCGATATTATCAATATAACATCCATTATTACCCATATAATGCAGTTATTATCGCTAGAACTGTAATAGTTATACTTATTACTCCCGATATTATCAATATAACATGCATTATTACGCATATAATGCAGTTATTATCGCTACAACTGTAATAATTATACTTATTACTTATATTATTCTCAATATAACATGCATTATTACCAATATTATGCAGTTATAATCGAGAGAACTGTAATAATTATACTTATTACTTATATTATCATCAATATAACATCCATTATTACCCATATAATGCAGTTATTATCGCTGGAACTGTAATAATTATACTTATTACTTATATTATTATCAATATAACATGCATTATTACCCACATTATGCAGTTATTATCGCTAGAACCATAATAAATATACTTATTACTTTTATTATTATCAATATAACATGCATTATTACCCATGTAATGCAGTTATTATCGCTAGAACTGTAATAATTATACTTATTACTTATATTATTATTAATATAACATGCATTATTACCCATATTATGCAGTTATAATCGCTAGAACTATAATAAATATACTTATTACTCCCGATATTATCAATATAACATCCATTATTACCCATATAATGCAGTTATTATCGCTGGAACTGTAATAATTATACTTACTACTTTTATTATTATCAATATAACATGCATTATTACCCATGTAATGCAGTTATTATCGCTAGAACTATAGTAAATATACTTACTACTCCCGATATTATCAATATAACATCCATTATTACCCATATAATGCAGTTATTATCGCTGGAACTGTAATAATTATACTTATTACTTATATTATTATCAATATAACATGCATTATTACCCATATTATGCAGTTATTATCGACAGAACTATAATAAATATACTTATTACTTTTATTATTATCAATATAACATCCATTATTACCCATATAATGCAGTTATTATCGCTGGAACTGTAATAATTATACTTATTACTTATATTATTATCAATATAACATGCATTATTACCCATATTATGCAGTTATAATCGCTAGAACTATAATAAATATACTTACTACTTTCATTATCATCAATATAACATGCATTATTGCCCATATTATGCAGTTTTTATCGATAGAACTATAATAAATATACTTATTACTTTTTATTATTATCAACATAACATGCACTATTAGTCATACTTTACTATTATTATCGCTAGAACTATAATAATTATACTTATTACTCCCGATATTATCAATATAACATCCATTATTACCCATATAATGGAGTTGCTATCGCTAGAACTGTAATAATTATACTTATTACTTATATTATTATCAATATAACATGCATTATTACCCATATTATGCAGTTATAATCGCTAGAACTATAATAAATATACTTACTACTTTCATTATCATCAATATAACATGCATTATTGCCCATATTATGCAGTTTTTATCGATAGAACTATAATAAATATACTTATTACTTTTATTATTATCAATGTAACATGCACTATTAGCCATATTTTACTTTTATTATCGCTGGAACTATAAAAATTATACTTACTACTCCAGATATTATCAATATAACATGCATTATACGCATATAATGCAGTTATTATCGCTAGATCTGTAATAATTATACTTATTACGTATATTATTATCAATATAACATGCATTATTAGCCATATTATGCAGTTATAATCGCTAGAACTATAATAAATATACTTACTACTTTTATTATCATCAATATAACATGCATTATTACCCATATTATGCAGTTATTATCGATAGAACTATAATAAATATACTCATTACTTTTATTATTATCAATATAACATGCACTATTAGCCATATTTTACTATTATTATCGCTTGAACAATAATAATTATACATATTACTCCCGATATTATCAATATAACATGCATTATTACCCATATAATGCAGTTATTATCGCTAGAACTGTAATAATTATACTTATTACTTATATTATTATCAATATAACATGCATTAATACCCATATTATGCAGTTATAATCGCTAGAACTATAATAAATATACTTATTACTCCCGATATTATCAATATAACATCCATTATTACCCATATAATGCAGTTATTATCGCTAGAACTGTAATAATTATACTTATTACTTATATTATCATCAATATAACATGCATTATTACCGATATTATGCAGTTATTATCGCTAGAACTATAATAAATATACTTATTACTCCCGATATTATCAATATAACATCCATTATTACCCATATAATGCAGTTATTATCGCTAGAACTGTAATAGTTATACTTATTACTCCCGATATTATCAATATAACATGCATTATTACGCATATAATGCAGTTATTATCGCTACAACTGTAATAATTATACTTATTACTTATATTATTCTCAATATAACATGCATTATTACCAATATTATGCAGTTATAATCGAGAGAACTGTAATAATTATACTTATTACTTATATTATCATCAATATAACATGCATTATTACCCTTATTATGCAGTTATTATCGCTAGAACTATAATAAATATACTTATTACTTTTATTATTATCAATATAACATGCACTATTAGCCATATTTTACTATTATTATCGCTAGAACTATAATAATTATACTTATTACTCCCGATATTATCAATATAGCATGCATTATTACCCATATAATGCAGTTATTATCGCTAGAACTGTAATAATTATACTTATTACTTATATTATTATCAATATAACATGCATTATTACCCATATTATGCAGTTATAATCGCTAGAACTATAATAAATATACTTACTACTTTCATTATCATCAATATAACATGCATTATTGCCCATATTATGCAGTTTTTATCGATAGAACTATAATAAATATACTTATTACTTTTTATTATTATCAACATAACATGCACTATTAGTCATACTTTACTATTATTATCGCTAGAACTATAATAATTATACTTATTACTCCCGATATTATCAATATAACATCCATTATTACCCATATAATGGAGTTGCTATCGCTAGAACTGTAATAATTATACTCATTACTTATATTATCATCAATATAACATCCATTATTACCCATATAATGCAGTTATTATCGCTGGAACTGTAATAATTATACTTATTACTTATATTATTATCAATATAACATGCATTATTACCCACATTATGCAGTTATTATCGCTAGAACCATAATAAATATACTTATTACTTTTATTATTATCAATATAACATGCATTATTACCCATGTAATGCAGTTATTATCGCTAGAACTGTAATAATTATACTTATTACTTATATTATTATTAATATAACATGCATTATTACCCATATTATGCAGTTATAATCGCTAGAACTATAATAAATATACTTATTACTCCCGATATTATCAATATAACATCCATTATTACCCATATAATGCAGTTATTATCGCTGGAACTGTAATAATTATACTTACTACTTTTATTATTATCAATATAACATGCATTATTACCCATGTAATGCAGTTATTATCGCTAGAACTATAGTAAATATACTTACTACTCCCGATATTATCAATATAACATCCATTATTACCCATATAATGCAGTTATTATCGCTGGAACTGTAATAATTATACTTATTACTTATATTATTATCAATATAACATGCATTATTACCCATATTATGCAGTTATTATCGACAGAACTATAATAAATATACTTATTACTTTTATTATTATCAATATAACATCCATTATTACCCATATAATGCAGTTATTATCGCTGGAACTGTAATAATTATACTTATTACTTATATTATTATCAATATAACATGCATTATTACCCATATTATGCAGTTATTATCGACAGAACTGTAATAAATATACTTATTACTCCCGATATTATCAATATAACATCCATTATTACCCATATAATGGAGTTGCTATCGCTAGAACTGTAATAATTATACTCATTACTTATATTATCATCAATATAACATCCATTATTACCCATATAATGCAGTTATTATCGCTGGAACTGTAATAATTATACTTATTACTTATATTATTATCAATATAACATGCATTATTACCCACATTATGCAGTTATTATCGCTAGAACCATAATAAATATACTTATTACTTTTATTATTATCAATATAACATGCATTATTACCCATGTAATGCAGTTATTATCGCTAGAACTGTAATAATTATACTTATTACTTATATTATTATTAATATAACATGCATTATTACCCATATTATGCAGTTATAATCGCTAGAACTATAATAAATATACTTATTACTCCCGATATTATCAATATAACATCCATTATTACCCATATAATGCAGTTATTATCGCTGGAACTGTAATAATTATACTTACTACTTTTATTATTATCAATATAACATGCATTATTACCCATGTAATGCAGTTATTATCGCTAGAACTATAGTAAATATACTTACTACTCCCGATATTATCAATATAACATCCATTATTACCCATATAATGCAGTTATTATCGCTGGAACTGTAATAATTATACTTATTACTTATATTATTATCAATATAACATGCATTATTACCCATATTATGCAGTTATTATCGACAGAACTGTAATAAATATACTTATTACTCCCGATATTATCAATATAACATCCATTATTACCCATATAATGCAGTTATTATCGCTAGAACTATAATAATTATACTTATTACTTATATTATTAGCAATATAACGTGCATTATTACCCATGTTATGCAGTTATTATCGCTAGAACTCTAATAAATATACTTATTACTTTTGTGATCATCAATATAGCATGCATTATTACCCATATTATGCAGTTATTATCGATAGAATTATAATAAATATACTTATTACTTTTATTATTATCTGTATAACACGCATTATTACCCATATTATGCAGTTATTATCGCTACAACTGTAATAACTATACTTATTACTTATATTATCATCAATATAACATGCATTATTACCCATATAATGCAGTTATTATCGCTAGAACTGTAATAATTATACTTATTACTTATATTATTAGCAATATAACGTGCATTATTACCCATATTATGCAGTTATTATCGCTAGAACTGTAATAATTATACTTATTAATTATATTATTATCAATATAACATGCATTATTACCCATATTATGCAGTTATAATCGCTAGAACTATAATAAATATACTTACTACTTTTATTATCATCAATATAACATGCATTATTACCCATGTTATGCAGTTATTATTGATAGAACTATAATAAATATACTTATTACTTTTATTATTATCAATATAACATGCACTATTAGCCATATTTTACTATTATTATCGCTAGAACTGTAATAAATACACTTATTACTTTTATTATCATCAATATAACATGCATTATTACCCATATTATGCAGTTATTATCGATAGAACTATAATAAATATACTTATTACTTTTATTGTTATCAATGTAACATGCACTATTAGCCATATTTTACTTTTATTATCGCTGGAACTATAAAAATTATACTTACTACTCCAGATATTATCAATATAACATGCATTATACGCATATAATGCAGTTATTATCGCTACAACTGTAATAATTATACTTATTACTTATATTATTCTCAATATAACATGCATTATTACCCATATTATGCTGTTATAATCGCTAGAACTATAATAAATATACTTACTACTTTTATTATCATCAATATAACATGCATTATTACCCATATTATGCAGTCATTATCGATAGAACTGTAATAATTATACTTATTACTTTTATTATTATCAATATAACATGCATTATTACCCATATTATGCAGTTTTTATCGATAGAACTATAATAAATATACTTATTACTTTTATTATCATCAATATAACATGCATTATTACCCATATTATGCAGTTATAAACGAGAGAACTGTAATAATTATACTTATTACTTATATTATCATCAATATAACATGCATTATTACCCATATTATGCAGTTACTATCGCTAGAACTGTAATAAATATACTTATTACTTTTATTATTATCAATATAACATGCACTATTAGCCATATTTTACTATTATTATCGCTAGAACAATAATAATTATACATATTACTCCCGATATTATTAATATAACATGCATTATTACCCATATAATGCAGTTATTATCGCTAGAACTGTAATAATTATACTTATTACTTATATTATTATCAATATAACATGCATTAATACCCATATTATGCAGTTATAATCGAGAGAACTGTAATAAATATACTTATTACTTTTTTATTATGAATATAACATGCATTATTACCCATATTATGCAGTTATTATCGCTAGAACTATAATAAATATACGTATTACTTTTGTTATCATCAATATAACATGCATTATTACCCATATTATGCAGTTATTATCGCTAGAACTGTAATAAATATACTTATTACTTTTTTATTATGAATATAACATGCACTCTTAGCCATACTTTACTAGTATTATCGCTAAAACTATAATAATTATACTTATTACTTATATTATTAGCAATATAACGTGCATTATTACCCATGTTATGCAGTTATTATCGCAAGAACTCTAATAAATATACTTATTACTTATATTATTAGCAATATAACGTGCATTATTACCCATATTATGCAGTTATTATCGCTAGAACTATAATAAATATACTTATTACTCCCGATATTATCAATATAACATCCATTATTACCCATATAATGCAGTTATTATCGCTAGAACTGTAATAGTTATACTTATTACTCCCGATATTATCAATATAACATCCATTATTACCCATATAATGCAGTTATTATCGCTAGAACTGTAATAGTTATACTTATTACTCCCGATATTATCAATATAACATCCATTATTACCCATATAATGCAGTTATTAGCGCTAGAACTGTAGTAATTATACTTATTGCTCCCGATATTATCAATATAACATGCATTATTACGCATATAATGCAGTTATTATCGCTACAACTGTAATAATTATACTTATTACTTATATTATTCTCAATATAACATGCATTATTACCCATATTATGCAGTTATAATCGCTAGAACTATAATAAATATACTTACTACTTTTATTATCATCAATACAACATGCATTATTACCCATATTATGCAGTCATTATCGATAGAACTGTAATAAATATACTTATTACTTTTATTATTATCAATATAACATGCATTATTACCCATATTATGCAGTTTTTATCGATAGAACTATAATAAATATACTTATTACTTTTATTATCATCAATATAACATGCATTATTACCCATATTATGCAGTTATAATCGAGAGAACTGTAATAAATATACTTATTACTTTTGTTATCATCAATATAACATGCATTATTACCCATATTATGCAGTTATTATCGCTAGAACTGTAATAAATATACTTATTACTTTTTTATTATGAATATAACATGCACTCTTAGCCATACTTTACTAGTATTATCGCTAAAACTATAATAATTATACTTATTACTTATATTATTAGCAATATAACGTGCATTATTACCCATGTTATGCAGTTATTATCGCAAGAACTCTAATAAATATACTTATTACTTATATTATTAGCAATATAACGTGCATTATTACCCATATTATGCAGTTATTATCGCTAGAACTATAATAAATATACTTATTACTCCCGATATTATCAATATAACATCCATTATTACCCATATAATGCAGTTATTATCGCTAGAACTGTAATAGTTATACTTATTACTCCCGATATTATCAATATAACATCCATTATTACCCATATAATGCAGTTATTATCGCTAGAACTGTAATAGTTATACTTATTACTCCCGATATTATCAATATAACATCCATTATTACCCATATAATGCAGTTATTAGCGCTAGAACTGTAATAATTATACTTATTGCTCCCGATATTATCAATATAACATGCATTATTACGCATATAATGCAGTTATTATCGCTACAACTGTAATAATTATACTTATTACTTATATTATTCTCAATATAACATGCATTATTACCCATATTATGCAGTTATAATCGCTAGAACTATAATAAATATACTTACTACTTTTATTATCAT
Organism: Megachile leachella; assembly: GCA_963576845.1. Taxonomy (NCBI): domain Eukaryota; kingdom Metazoa; phylum Arthropoda; class Insecta; order Hymenoptera; family Megachilidae; genus Megachile; species Megachile leachella. The sequence continues at coordinate 790,715 of CAUYWW010000208.1, forward strand.
CAATATAACATGCATTATTACCCATATTATGCAGTCATTATCGATAGAACTGTAATAAATATACTTATTACTTTTATTATTATCAATATAACATGCATTATTACCCATATTATGCAGTTTTTATCGATAGAACTATAATAAATATACTTATTACTTTTTTATCATCAATATAACATGCATTATTACCCATATTATGCAGTTATAATCGAGAGAACTGTAATAATTATACTTATTACTTATATTATCATCAATATAACATGCATTATTACCCATATTATGCAGTTATTATCGCTAGAACTGTAATAAATATACTTATTACTTTTATTATTATCAACATAACATGCACTATTAGTCATATTTTACTATTATTATCGCTAGAACTATAATAATTATACTTATTACTCCCGATATTATCAATAAAGCATGCATTATTACCCATATAATACAGTTATTATCGCTAGAACTGTAATAATTATACTTATTACTTATATTATTATCAATATAACATGCATTATTACCCATATTATGCAGTCATTATCGATAGAACTGTAATAAATATACTTATTACTTTTATTATTATCAATATAACATGCATTATTACCCATATTATGCAGTTTTTATCGATAGAACTATAATAAATATACTTATTACTTTTATTATCATCAATATAACATGCATTATTACCCATATTATGCAGTTATTATCGCTGGAACTGTAATAATTATACTTATTACTTATATTATTATCAATATAACATGCATTATTACCCATATTATGCAGTTATTATCGACAGAACTATAATAAATATACTTATTACTTTTATTATTATCAATATAACATCCATTATTACCCATATAATGCAGTTATTATCGCTGGAACTGTAATAATTATACTTATTACTTATATTATTATCAATATAACATGCATTATTACCCATATTATGCAGTTATTATCGACAGAACTGTAATAAATATACTTATTACTCCCGATATTATCAATATAACATCCATTATTACCCATATAATGGAGTTGCTATCGCTAGAACTGTAATAATTATACTCATTACTTATATTATCATCAATATAACATCCATTATTACCCATATAATGCAGTTATTATCGCTGGAACTGTAATAATTATACTTATTACTTATATTATTATCAATATAACATGCATTATTGCCCACATTATGCAGTTATTATCGCTAGAACCATAATAAATATACTTATTACTTTTATTATTATCAATATAACATGCATTATTACCCATGTAATGCAGTTATTATCGCTAGAACTGTAATAATTATACTTATTACTTATATTATTATTAATATAACATGCATTATTACCCATATTATGCAGTTATAATCGCTAGAACTATAATAAATATACTTATTACTCCCGATATTATCAATATAACATCCATTATTACCCATATAATTCAGTTATTATCGCTGGAACTGTAATAATTATACTTACTACTCTTATTATTATCAATATAACATGCATTATTACCCATGTAATGCAGTTATTATCGCTAGAACTATAGTAAATATACTTACTACTCCCGATATTATCAATATAACATCCATTATTACCCATATAATGCAGTTATTATCGCTGGAACTGTAATAATTATACTTATTACTTATATTATTATCAATATAACATGCATTATTACCCATATTATGCAGTTATTATCGACAGAACTATAATAAATATACTTATTACTTTTATTATTATCAATATAACATCCATTATTACCCATATAATGCAGTTATTATCGCTGGAACTGTAATAATTATACTTATTACTTATATTATTATCAATATAACATGCATTATTACCCATATTATGCAGTTATTATCGACAGAACTGTAATAAATATACTTATTACTCCCGATGTTATCAATATAACATCCATTATTACCCATATAATGCAGTTATTATCGCTAGAACTATAATAATTATACTTATTACTTATATTATTAGCAATATAACGTGCATTATTACCCATGTTATGCAGTTATTATCGCTAGAACTCTAATAAATATACTTATTACTTTTGTGATCATCAATATAGCATGCATTATTACCCATATTATGCAGTTATTATCGATAGAATTATAATAAATATACTTATTACTTTTATTATTATCTGTATAACACGCATTATTACCCATATTATGCAGTTATTATCGCTACAACTGTAATAACTATACTTATTACTTATATTATCATCAATATAACATGCATTATTACCCATATAATGCAGTTATTATCGCTAGAACTGTAATAATTATACTTATTACTTATATTATTAGCAATATAACGTGCATTATTACCCATATTATGCAGTTATTATCGCTAGAACTGTAATAATTATACTTATTAATTATATTATTATCAATATAACATGCATTATTACCCATATTATGCAGTTATAATCGCTAGAACTATAATAAATATACTTACTACTTTTATTATCATCAATATAACATGCATTATTACCCATGTTATGCAGTTATTATTGATAGAACTATAATAAATATACTTATTACTTTTATTATTATCAATATAACATGCACTATTAGCCATATTTTACTATTATTATCGCTAGAACTGTAATAAATACACTTATTACTTTTATTATCATCAATATAACATGCATTATTACCCATATTATGCAGTTATTATCGATAGAACTATAATAAATATACTTATTACTTTTATTATTATCAATGTAACATGCACTATTAGCCATATTTTACTTTTATTATCGCTGGAACTATAAAAATTATACTTACTACTCCAGATATTATCAATATAACATGCATTATACGCATATAATGCAGTTATTATCGCTACAACTGTAATAATTATACTTATTACTTATATTATTCTCAATATAACATGCATTATTACGCATATTATGCAGTTATAATCGCTAGAACTATAATAAATATACTTACTACTTTTATTATCATCAATATAACATGCATTATTACCCATATTATGCAGTCATTATCGATAGAACTGTAATAAATATACTTATTACTTTTATTATTATCAATATAACATGCATTATTACCCATATTATGCAGTTTTTATCGATAGAACTATAATAATTATACTTATTACTTATATTATTATCAATATAACATGCATTATTACCCATATTATGCAGTTATAATCGAGAGAACTGTAATAAATATACTTACTACTTTTATTATCATCAATATAACATGCATTATTACCCATATTATGCAGTCATTATCGATAGAACTGTAATAAATATACTTATTACTTTTATTATTATCAATATAACATGCATTATTACCCATATTATGCAGTTTTTATCGATAGAACTATAATAAATATACTTATTACTTTTATTATCATCAATATAACATGCATTATTACCCATATTATGCAGTTATAATCGAGAGAACTGTAATAATTATACTTATTACTTATATTATCATCAATATAACATGCATTATTACCCATATTATGCAGTTATTATCGCTAGAACTGTAATAAATATACTTATTACTTTTATTATTATCAACATAACATGCACTATTAGTCATATTTTACTATTATTATCGCTAGAACTATAATAATTATACTTATTACTCCCGATATTATCAATATAGCATGCATTATTACCCATATAATACAGTTATTATCGCTAGAACTGTAATAATTATACTTATTACTTATATTATTATCAATATAACATGCATTATTACCCATATTATGCAGTTATAATCGAGAGAACTGTAATAAATATACTTATTACTTTTTTATTATGAATATAACATGCATTATTACCCATATTATGCAGTTATTATCGCTAGAACTATAATAAATATACGTATTACTTTTGTTATCATCAATATAACATGCATTATTACCCATATTATGCAGTTATTATCGCTAGAACTGTAATAAATATACTTATTACTTTTTTATTATGAATATAACATGCACTCTTAGCCATACTTTACTAGTATTATCGCTAAAACTGTAATAATTATAATTATTACTCCCGATATTATCAATATAACATCCATTATTACCCATATAATGCAGTTATTATCGCTAGAACTGTAATAGTTATACTTATTACTCCCGATATTATCAATATAACATCCATTATTACCCATATAATGCAGTTATTATCGCTAGAACTGTAATAGTTATACTTATTACTCCCGATATTATCAATATAACATCCATTATTACCCATATAATGCAGTTATTAGCGCTAGAACTGTAATAATTATACTTATTGCTCCCGATATTATCAATATAACATGCATTATTACGCATATAATGCAGTTATTATCGCTACAACTGTAATAATTATACTTATTACTTATATTATTCTCAATATAACATGCATTATTACCCATATTATGCAGTTATAATCGCTAGAACTATAATAAATATACTTACTACTTTTATTATCATCAATATAACATGCATTATTACCCATATTATGCAGTCATTATCGATAGAACTGTAATAAATATTCTTATTACTTTTATTATTATCAATATAACATGCATTATTACCCATATTATGCAGTTTTTATCGATAGAACTATAATAAATATACTTATTACTTTTATTATCATCAATATAACATGCATTATTACCCATATTATGCAGTTATAATCGAGAGAACTGTAATAATTATACTTATTACTTATATTATCATCAATATAACATGCATTATTACCCATATTATGCAGTTATTATCGCTAGAACTGTAATAAATATACTTATTACTTTTATTATTATCAACATAACATGCACTATTAGTCATATTTTACTATTATTATCGCTAGAACTATAATAATTATACTTATTACTCCCGATATTATCAATAAAGCATGCATTATTACCCATATAATACAGTTATTATCGCTAGAACTGTAATAATTATACTTATTACTTATATTATTATCAATATAACATGCATTATTACCCATATTATGCAGTTATAATCGAGAGAACTGTAATAAATATACTTATTACTTTTTTATTATGAATATAACATGCATTATTACCCATATTATGCAGTTATTATCGCTAGAACTATAATAAATATTCTTATTACTTTTTTATTATGAATATAACATGCACTCTTAGCCATACTTTACTTGTATTATCGCTAAAACTGTAATAATTATACTTATTACTCCCGATATTATCAATATAACATCCATTATTACCCATATAATGCAGTTATTATCGCTAGAACTATAATAATTATACTTATTACTTATATTATTAGCAATATAACGTGCATTATTACCCATGTTATGCAGTTATTATCGCAAGAACTCTAATAAATATACTTATTACTTTTGTGATCATCAATATAGCATGCATTATTACCCATATTATGCAGTTATTATCGATAGAATTATAATAAATATACTTATTACTTTTATTATTATCTGTATAACACGCATTATTACCCATATTATGCAGTTATTATCGCTACAACTGTAATAATTATACTTATTACTTATATTATAATCAATATAACATGCATTATTACCCATATAATGCAGTTATTATCGCTAGAACTGTAATAATTATACTTAGTACTTATATTATTAGCAATATAACGTGCATTATTACCCACATTATGCAGTTATTATCGCTAGAACTATAATAAATATGCTTATTACTTTTATTATCATCAATATAACATGCATTATTACCCATATTATGCAGTTATAATCGAGAGAACTGTAATAATTATACTTAGTACTTATATTATCATCAATATAACATGCATTATTACCCATATTATGCAGTTATTATTGCTAGAACTGTAATAAATATACTTATTACTTTTATTATTATCAACATAACATGAACTATTAGTCATATTATGCAGTTATAATCGCTAGAACTATAATGAATATACTTACTACTTTTATTATCATCAATATAACATGCATTATTACCCATATTATGCAGTTATTATCGATAGAACTATAATAAATATACTCATTACTTTTATTATTATCAATATAACATGCACTATTAGCCATATTTTACTATTATTATCGCTAGAACAATAATAATTATACATATTACTCCCGATATTATCAATATAACATGCATTATTACCCATATAATGCAGTTATGATTGCTAGAACTGTAATAATTATACTTATTACTTATATTATCATCAATATAACATGCATTATTACCGATATTATGCAGTTATTATCGCTAGAACTATAATAAATATACTTATTACTCCCGATATTATCAATATAACATCCATTATTACCCATATAATGCAGTTATTATCGCTAGAACTGTAATAGTTATACTTATTACTCCCGATATTATCAATATAACATCCATTATTACCCATATAATGCAGTTATTAGCGCTAGAACTGTAATAATTATACTTATTACTTATATTATTATCAATATAACATGCATTATTACCCATATTATGCAGTTATAATCGCTAGAACTATAATAAATATACTTACTACTTTTATTATCATCAATATAGCATGCATTATTACCCATATTATGCAGTTATTATTGATAGAACTATAATAAATATACTTATTACTTTTATTATTATCAATATAACATGCACTATTACCCATATTATGCAGTTATTATCGATAGAACTGTAATAAATATACTTATTACTTTTATTATTATCAATATAACATGCACTATTAGCCATATTTTACTTTTATTATCGCTAGAACTATAAAAATTATACTTACTACTCCAGATATTATCAATATAACATGCATTATACGCATATAATGCAGTTATTATCGCTAGAACTGTAATAATTATACTTATTAATTATATTATTATCAATATAACATGCATTATTACCCATATTATGCAGTTATAATCGCTAGAACTATAATAAATATACTTACTACTTTTATTATCGTCAATATAACATGCATTATTACCCATATTATGCAGTTATTATTGATAGAACTATAATAAATGTACTTATTACTTTTATTATTATCAATATAACATGCACTATTAGCCATATTTTACTATTATTATCGCTAGAACTGTAATAAATACACTTATTACTTTTATTATCATCAATATAACATGCATTATTACCCATATTATGCAGTTATTATCGATAGAACTATAATAAATATACTTATTACTTTTATTATTATCAATGTAACATGCACTATTAGCCATATTTTACTTTTATTATCGCTGGAACTATAAAAATTATACTTACTACTCCAGATATTATCAATATAACATGCATTATACGCATATAATGCAGTTATTATCGCTAGATCTGTAATAATTATACTTATTACTTATATTATTATCAATATAACATGCATTATTACCCATATTATGCAGTTATAATCGCTAGAACTATAATAAATATACTTACTACTTTTATTATCATCAATATAACATGCATTATTACCCATATTATGCAGTTATTATCGATAGAACTATAAGTAAATATACTCATTACTTTTATTATTATCAATATAACATGCACTATTACCCATATTATGCAGTTATTATCGATAGAACTGTAATAAATATACTTATTACTTTTATTATTATCAATATAACATGCACTATTAGCCATATTTTACTTTTATTATCGCTAGAACTATAAAAATTATACTTACTACTCCAGATATTATCAATATAACATGCATTATACGCATATAATGCAGTTATTATCGCTAGAACTGTAATAATTATACTTATTAATTATATTATTATCAATATAACATGCATTATTACCCATATTATGCAGTTATAATCGCTAGAACTATAATAAATATACTTACTACTTTTATTATCATCAATATAACATGCATTATTACCCATATTATGCAGTTATTATTGATAGAACTATAATAAATGTACTTATTACTTTTATTATTATCAATATAACATGCACTATTAGCCATATTTTACTATTATTATCGCTAGAACTGTAATAAATACACTTATTACTTTTATTATCATCAATATAACATGCATTATTACCCATATTATGCAGTTACTATCGCTAGAAGTGTAATAAATATACTTATTACTTTTATTATTATCAATATAACATGCACTATTAGCCATATTTTACTATTATTATCGCTAGAACAATAATAATTATACATATTACTCCCGATATTATTAATATAACATGCATTAATACCCATATTATGCAGTTATAATCGCTAGAACTATAATAAATATACTTATTACTCCCGATATTATCAATATAACATCCATTATTACCCATATAATGCAGTTATTATCGCTAGAACTGTAATAATTATACTTACTACTTATATTATCATCAATATAACATGCATTATTACCGATATTATGCAGTTATTATCGCTAGAACTATAATAAATATACTTATTACTCCCGATATTATCAATATAACATCCATTATTACCCATATAATGCAGTTATTATCGCTAGAACTGTAACAGTTATACTTATTACTCCCGATATTATCAATATAACATCCATTATTACCCATATAATGCAGTTATTAGCGCTAGAACTGTAATAATTATACCTATTGCTCCCGATATTATCAATATAACATGCATTATTACGCATATAATGCAGTTATTATCGCTACAACTGTAATAATTATACTTATTACTTATATTATTCTCAATATAACATGCATTATTACGCATATTATGCAGTTATAATCGCTAGAACTATAATAAATATACTTACTACTTTTATTATCATCAATATAACATGCATTATCACCCATATTATGCAGTCATTATCGATAGAACTGTAATAAATATACTTATTACTTTTATTATTATCAATATAACATGCATTATTACCCATATTATGCAGTTTTTATCGATAGAACTATAATAAATATACTTATTACTTTTATTATCATCAATATAACATGCATTATTACCCATATTATGCAGTTATAATCGCTAGAACTATAATAAATATACTTACTACTTTTATTATCATCAATATAACATGCATTATTACCCATATTATGCTGTTTTTATCGATAGAACTATAATAAATATACTTATTACTTTTATTATCATCAATATAACATGCATTAATACCCATATTATGCAGTTATAATCGCTAGAACTATAATAAATATACTTATTACTCCCGATATTATCAATATAACATCCATTATTACCCATATAATGAAGTTATTATCGCTAGAACTGTAATAATTATACTTATTACTTACATTATCATCAATATAACATGCATTATTACCGATATTATGCAGTTATTATCGCTAGAACTATAATAAATATACTTATTACTCCCGATATTATCAATATAACATCCATTATTACCCATATAATGCAGTTATTATCGCTAGAACTGTAATAGTTATACTTATTACTCCCGATATTATCAATATAACATCCATTATTACCCATATAATGCAGTTATTAGCGCTAGAACTGTAATAATTATACTTATTGCTCCCGATATTATCAATATAACATGCATTATTACGCATATAATGCAGTTATTATCGCTACAACTGTAATAATTATACTTATTACTTATATTATTCTCAATATAACATGCATTATTACCCATATTATGCAGTTATAATCGCTAGAACTATAATAAATATACTTACTACTTTTATTATCATCAATATAACATGCATTATTACCCATATTATGCAGTCATTATCGATAGAACTGTAATAAATATACTTATTACTTTTATTATTATCAATATAACATGCATTATTACCCATATTATGCAGTTTTTATCGATAGAACTATAATAAATATGCTTATTACTTTTATTATCATCAATATAACATGCATTATTACCCATATTATGCAGTTATAATCGAGAGAACTGTAATAATTATACTTAGTACTTATATTATCATCAATATAACATGCATTATTACCCATATTATGCAGTTATTATTGCTAGAACTGTAATAAATATACTTATTACTTTTATTATTATCAACATAACATGAACTATTAGTCATATTATGCAGTTATAATCGCTAGAACTATAATGAATATACTTACTACTTTTATTATCATCAATATAACATGCATTATTACCCATATTATGCAGTTATTATCGATAGAACTATAATAAATATACTCATTACTTTTATTATTATCAATATAACATGCACTATTAGCCATATTTTACTATTATTATCGCTAGAACAATAATAATTATACATATTACTCCCGATATTATCAATATAACATGCATTATTACCCATATAATGCAGTTATGATCGCTAGAACTGTAATAATTATACTTATTACTTATATTATCATCAATATAACATGCATTATTACCGATATTATGCAGTTATTATCGCTAGAACTATAATAAATATACTTATTACTCCCGATATTATCAATATAACATCCATTATTACCCATATAATGCAGTTATTATCGCTAGAACTGTAATAGTTATACTTATTACTCCCGATATTATCAATATAACATCCATTATTACCCATATAATGCAGTTATTAGCGCTAGAACTGTAATAATTATACTTATTACTTATATTATTATCAATATAACATGCATTATTACCCATATTATGCAGTTATAATCGCTAGAACTATAATAAATATACTTACTACTTTTATTATCATCAATATAACATGCATTATTACCCATATTATGCAGTTATTATTGATAGAACTATAATAAATATACTTATTACTTTTATTATTATCAATATAACATGCACTATTAGCCATATTTTACTTTTATTATCGCTAGAACTATAAAAATTATACTTACTACTCCAGATATTATCAATATAACATGCATTATACGCATATAATGCAGTTATTATCGCTAGAACTGTAATAATTATACTTATTAATTATATTATTATCAATATAACATGCATTATTACCCATATTATGCAGTTATAATCGCTAGAACTATAATAAATATACTTACTACTTTTATTATCATCAATATAACATGCATTATTACCCATATTATGCAGTTATTATTGATAGAACTATAATAAATGTACTTATTACTTTTATTATTATCAATATAACATGCACTATTAGCCATATTTTACTATTATTATCGCTAGAACTGTAATAAATACACTTATTACTTTTATTATCATCAATATAACATGCATTATTACCCATATTATGCAGTTACTATCGCTAGAAGTGTAATAAATATACTTATTACTTTTATTATTATCAATATAACATGCACTATTAGCCATATTTTACTATTATTATCGCTAGAACAATAATAATTATACATATTACTCCCGATATTATTAATATAACATGCATTAATACCCATATTATGCAGTTATAATCGCTAGAACTATAATAAATATACTTATTACTCCCGATATTATCAATATAACATCCATTATTACCCATATAATGCAGTTATTATCGCTAGAACTGTAATAATTATACTTACTACTTATATTATCATCAATATAACATGCATTATTACCGATATTATGCAGTTATTATCGCTAGAACTATAATAAATATACTTATTACTCCCGATATTATCAATATAACATCCATTATTACCCATATAATGCAGTTATTATCGCTAGAACTGTAACAGTTATACTTATTACTCCCGATATTATCAATATAACATCCATTATTACCCATATAATGCAGTTATTAGCGCTAGAACTGTAATAATTATACCTATTGCTCCCGATATTATCAATATAACATGCATTATTACGCATATAATGCAGTTATTATCGCTACAACTGTAATAATTATACTTATTACTTATATTATTCTCAATATAACATGCATTATTACGCATATTATGCAGTTATAATCGCTAGAACTATAATAAATATACTTACTACTTTTATTATCATCAATATAACATGCATTATCACCCATATTATGCAGTCATTATCGATAGAACTGTAATAAATATACTTATTACTTTTATTATTATCAATATAACATGCATTATTACCCATATTATGCAGTTTTTATCGATAGAACTATAATAAATATACTTATTACTTTTATTATCATCAATATAACATGCATTATTACCCATATTATGCAGTTATAATCGCTAGAACTATAATAAATATACTTACTACTTTTATTATCATCAATATAACATGCATTATTACCCATATTATGCTGTTTTTATCGATAGAACTATAATAAATATACTTATTACTTTTATTATCATCAATATAACATGCATTAATACCCATATTATGCAGTTATAATCGCTAGAACTATAATAAATATACTTATTACTCCCGATATTATCAATATAACATCCATTATTACCCATATAATGAAGTTATTATCGCTAGAACTGTAATAATTATACTTATTACTTACATTATCATCAATATAACATGCATTATTACCGATATTATGCAGTTATTATCGCTAGAACTATAATAAATATACTTATTACTCCCGATATTATCAATATAACATCCATTATTACCCATATAATGCAGTTATTATCGCTAGAACTGTAATAGTTATACTTATTACTCCCGATATTATCAATATAACATCCATTATTACCCATATAATGCAGTTATTAGCGCTAGAACTGTAATAATTATACTTATTGCTCCCGATATTATCAATATAACATGCATTATTACGCATATAATGCAGTTATTATCGCTACAACTGTAATAATTATACTTATTACTTATATTATTCTCAATATAACATGCATTATTACCCATATTATGCAGTTATAATCGCTAGAACTATAATAAATATACTTACTACTTTTATTATCATCAATATAACATGCATTATTACCCATATTATGCAGTCATTATCGATAGAACTGTAATAAATATACTTATTACTTTTATTATTATCAATATAACATGCATTATTACCCATATTATGCAGTTTTTATCGATAGAACTATAATAAATATGCTTATTACTTTTATTATCATCAATATAACATGCATTATTACCCATATTATGCAGTTATAATCGAGAGAACTGTAATAATTATACTTAGTACTTATATTATCATCAATATAACATGCATTATTACCCATATTATGCAGTTATTATTGCTAGAACTGTAATAAATATACTTATTACTTTTATTATTATCAACATAACATGAACTATTAGTCATATTATGCAGTTATAATCGCTAGAACTATAATGAATATACTTACTACTTTTATTATCATCAATATAACATGCATTATTACCCATATTATGCAGTTATTATCGATAGAACTATAATAAATATACTCATTACTTTTATTATTATCAATATAACATGCACTATTAGCCATATTTTACTATTATTATCGCTAGAACAATAATAATTATACATATTACTCCCGATATTATCAATATAACATGCATTATTACCCATATAATGCAGTTATGATCGCTAGAACTGTAATAATTATACTTATTACTTATATTATCATCAATATAACATGCATTATTACCGATATTATGCAGTTATTATCGCTAGAACTATAATAAATATACTTATTACTCCCGATATTATCAATATAACATCCATTATTACCCATATAATGCAGTTATTATCGCTAGAACTGTAATAGTTATACTTATTACTCCCGATATTATCAATATAACATCCATTATTACCCATATAATGCAGTTATTAGCGCTAGAACTGTAATAATTATACTTATTACTTATATTATTATCAATATAACATGCATTATTACCCATATTATGCAGTTATAATCGCTAGAACTATAATAAATATACTTACTACTTTTATTATCATCAATATAACATGCATTATTACCCATATTATGCAGTTATTATTGATAGAACTATAATAAATATACTTATTACTTTTATTATTATCAATATAACATGCACTATTAGCCATATTTTACTTTTATTATCGCTAGAACTATAAAAATTATACTTACTACTCCAGATATTATCAATATAACATGCATTATACGCATATAATGCAGTTATTATCGCTAGAACTGTAATAATTATACTTATTAATTATATTATTATCAATATAACATGCATTATTACCCATATTATGCAGTTATAATCGCTAGAACTATAATAAATATACTTACTACTTTTATTATCATCAATATAACATGCATTATTACCCATATTATGCAGTTATTATTGATAGAACTATAATAAATGTACTTATTACTTTTATTATTATCAATATAACATGCACTATTAGCCATATTTTACTATTATTATCGCTAGAACTGTAATAAATACACTTATTACTTTTATTATCATCAATATAACATGCATTATTACCCATATTATGCAGTTACTATCGCTAGAAGTGTAATAAATATACTTATTACTTTTATTATTATCAATATAACATGCACTATTAGCCATATTTTACTATTATTATCGCTAGAACAATAATAATTATACATATTACTCCCGATATTATTAATATAACATGCATTAATACCCATATTATGCAGTTATAATCGCTAGAACTATAATAAATATACTTATTACTCCCGATATTATCAATATAACATCCATTATTACCCATATAATGCAGTTATTATCGCTAGAACTGTAATAATTATACTTACTACTTATATTATCATCAATATAACATGCATTATTACCGATATTATGCAGTTATTATCGCTAGAACTATAATAAATATACTTATTACTCCCGATATTATCAATATAACATCCATTATTACCCATATAATGCAGTTATTATCGCTAGAACTGTAACAGTTATACTTATTACTCCCGATATTATCAATATAACATCCATTATTACCCATATAATGCAGTTATTAGCGCTAGAACTGTAATAATTATACCTATTGCTCCCGATATTATCAATATAACATGCATTATTACGCATATAATGCAGTTATTATCGCTACAACTGTAATAATTATACTTATTACTTATATTATTCTCAATATAACATGCATTATTACGCATATTATGCAGTTATAATCGCTAGAACTATAATAAATATACTTACTACTTTTATTATCATCAATATAACATGCATTATCACCCATATTATGCAGTCATTATCGATAGAACTGTAATAAATATACTTATTACTTTTATTATTATCAATATAACATGCATTATTACCCATATTATGCAGTTTTTATCGATAGAACTATAATAAATATACTTATTACTTTTATTATCATCAATATAACATGCATTATTACCCATATTATGCAGTTATAATCGCTAGAACTATAATAAATATACTTACTACTTTTATTATCATCAATATAACATGCATTATTACCCATATTATGCTGTTTTTATCGATAGAACTATAATAAATATACTTATTACTTTTATTATCATCAATATAACATGCATTAATACCCATATTATGCAGTTATAATCGCTAGAACTATAATAAATATACTTATTACTCCCGATATTATCAATATAACATCCATTATTACCCATATAATGAAGTTATTATCGCTAGAACTGTAATAATTATACTTATTACTTACATTATCATCAATATAACATGCATTATTACCGATATTATGCAGTTATTATCGCTAGAACTATAATAAATATACTTATTACTCCCGATATTATCAATATAACATCCATTATTACCCATATAATGCAGTTATTATCGCTAGAACTGTAATAGTTATACTTATTACTCCCGATATTATCAATATAACATCCATTATTACCCATATAATGCAGTTATTAGCGCTAGAACTGTAATAATTATACTTATTGCTCCCGATATTATCAATATAACATGCATTATTACGCATATAATGCAGTTATTATCGCTACAACTGTAATAATTATACTTATTACTTATATTATTCTCAATATAACATGCATTATTACCCATATTATGCAGTTATAATCGCTAGAACTATAATAAATATACTTACTACTTTTATTATCATCAATATAACATGCATTATTACCCATATTATGCAGTCATTATCGATAGAACTGTAATAAATATACTTATTACTTTTATTATTATCAATATAACATGCATTATTACCCATATTATGCAGTTTTTATCGATAGAACTATAATAAATATGCTTATTACTTTTATTATCATCAATATAACATGCATTATTACCCATATTATGCAGTTATAATCGAGAGAACTGTAATAATTATACTTAGTACTTATATTATCATCAATATAACATGCATTATTACCCATATTATGCAGTTATTATTGCTAGAACTGTAATAAATATACTTATTACTTTTATTATTATCAACATAACATGAACTATTAGTCATATTATGCAGTTATAATCGCTAGAACTATAATGAATATACTTACTACTTTTATTATCATCAATATAACATGCATTATTACCCATATTATGCAGTTATTATCGATAGAACTATAATAAATATACTCATTACTTTTATTATTATCAATATAACATGCACTATTAGCCATATTTTACTATTATTATCGCTAGAACAATAATAATTATACATATTACTCCCGATATTATCAATATAACATGCATTATTACCCATATAATGCAGTTATGATCGCTAGAACTGTAATAATTATACTTATTACTTATATTATCATCAATATAACATGCATTATTACCGATATTATGCAGTTATTATCGCTAGAACTATAATAAATATACTTATTACTCCCGATATTATCAATATAACATCCATTATTACCCATATAATGCAGTTATTATCGCTAGAACTGTAATAGTTATACTTATTACTCCCGATATTATCAATATAACATCCATTATTACCCATATAATGCAGTTATTAGCGCTAGAACTGTAATAATTATACTTATTACTTATATTATTATCAATATAACATGCATTATTACCCATATTATGCAGTTATAATCGCTAGAACTATAATAAATATACTTACTACTTTTATTATCATCAATATAACATGCATTATTACCCATATTATGCAGTTATTATTGATAGAACTATAATAAATATACTTATTACTTTTATTATTATCAATATAACATGCACTATTAGCCATATTTTACTTTTATTATCGCTAGAACTATAAAAATTATACTTACTACTCCAGATATTATCAATATAACATGCATTATACGCATATAATGCAGTTATTATCGCTAGAACTGTAATAATTATACTTATTAATTATATTATTATCAATATAACATGCATTATTACCCATATTATGCAGTTATAATCGCTAGAACTATAATAAATATACTTACTACTTTTATTATCATCAATATAACATGCATTATTACCCATATTATGCAGTTATTATTGATAGAACTATAATAAATGTACTTATTACTTTTATTATTATCAATATAACATGCACTATTAGCCATATTTTACTATTATTATCGCTAGAACTGTAATAAATACACTTATTACTTTTATTATCATCAATATAACATGCATTATTACCCATATTATGCAGTTATTATCGATAGAACTATAATAAATATACTTATTACTTTTATTATTATCAATGTAACATGCACTATTAGCCATATTTTACTTTTATTATCGCTGGAACTATAAAAATTATACTTACTACTCCAGATATTATCAATATAACATGCATTATACGCATATAATGCAGTTATTATCGCTAGATCTGTAATAATTATACTTATTACTTATATTATTATCAATATAACATGCATTATTACCCATATTATGCAGTTATAATCGCTAGAACTATAATAAATATACTTACTACTTTTATTATCATCAATATAACATGCATTATTACCCATATTATGCAGTTATTATCGATAGAACTATAATAAATATACTCATTACTTTTATTATTATCAATATAACATGCACTATTAGCCATATTTTACTATTATTAGCGCTTGAACAATAATAATTATACATATTACTCCCGATATTATCAATATAACATGCATTATTACCCATATAATGCAGTTATGATCGCTAGAACTGTAATAATTATACTTACTACTTTTATTATCATCAATATAACATGCATTATTACCCATATTATGCAGTTATTATCGATAGAACTATAATAAATATACTCATTACTTTTATTATTATCAATATAACATGCACTATTAGCCATATTTTACTATTATTAGCGCTTGAACAATAATAATTATACATATTGCTCCCGATATTATCAATATAACATGCATTATTACGCATATAATGCAGTTATTATCGCTACAACTGTAATAATTATACTTATTACTTATATTATTCTCAATATAACATGCATTATTACCAATATTATGCAGTTATAATCGAGAGAACTGTAATAATTATACTTATTACTTATATTATCATCAATATAACATGCATTATTACCCATATTATGCAGTTATTATCGCTAGAACTATAATAAATATACTTATTACTTTTATTATTAGCAATATAACGTGCATTATTACCCATATTATGCAGTTATTATCGCTAGAACTATAATAAATATACGTATTACTTTTATTATCATCAATATAACATGCATTATTACCCATATTATGCAGTTATTATCGATAGAACTGTAATAAATATACTTATTACTTTTATTATTATCAATATAACATGCACTATTAGCCATATTTTACTTTTATTATCGCTAGAACTATAAAAATTATACTTACTACTCCAGATATTATCAATATAACATGCATTATACGCATATAATGCAGTTATTATCGCTAGAACTGTAATAATTATACTTATTAATTATATTATTATCAATATAACATGCATTATTACCCATATTATGCAGTTATAATCGCTAGAACTATAATAAATATACTTACTACTTTTATTATCATCAATATAACATGCATTATTACCCATATTATGCAGTTATTATTGATAGAACTATAATAAATATACTTATTACTTTTATTATTATCAATATAACATGCACTATTAGCCATATTTTACTATTATTATCGCTAGAACTGTAATAAATACACTTATTACTTTTATTATCATCAATATAACATGCATTATTACCCATATTATGCAGTTATTATCGATAGAACTATAATAAATATACTTATTACTTTTATTATTATCAATGTAACATGCACTATTAGCCATATTTTACTTTTATTATCGCTGGAACTATAAAAATTATACTTACTACTCCAGATATTATCAATATAACATGCATTATACGCATATAATGCAGTTATTATCGCTACAACTGTAATAATTATACTTATTACTTATATTATTCTCAATATAACATGCATTATTACCCATATTATGCAGTTATAATCGCTAGAACTATAATAAATATACTTACTACTTTTATTATCATCAATATAACATGCATTATTACCCATATTATGCAGTCATTATCGATAGAACTGTAATAATTATACTTATTACTTTTATTATTATCAATATAACATGCATTATTACCCATATTATGCAGTTTTTATCGATAGAACTATAATAAATATACTTATTACTTTTATTATCATCAATATAACATGCATTATTACCCATATTATGCAGTTATAAACGAGAGAACTGTAATAATTATACTTATTACTTATATTATCATCAATATAACATGCATTATTACCCATATTATGCAGTTACTATCGCTAGAACTGTAATAAATATACTTATTACTTTTATTATTATCAATATAACATGCACTATTAGCCATATTTTACTATTATTATCGCTAGAACAATAATAATTATACATATTACTCCCGATATTATTAATATAACATGCATTATTACCCATATAATGCAGTTATTATCGATAGAACTATAATAAATATACTTATTACTTTTTATTATTATCAACATAACATGCACTATTAGTCATATTTTACTATTATTATCGCTAGAACTATAATAATTATACTTATTACTCCCGATATTATCAATATAACATCCATTATTACCCATATAATGGAGTTGCTATCGCTAGAACTGTAATAATTATACTCATTACTTATATTATCATCAATATAACATCCATTATTACCCATATAATGCAGTTATTATCGCTGGAACTGTAATAATTATACTTATTACTTATATTATTATCAATATAACATGCATTATTACCCACATTATGCAGTTATTATCGCTAGAACCATAATAAATATACTTATTACTTTTATTATTATCAATATAACATGCATTATTACCCATGTAATGCAGTTATTATCGCTAGAACTGTAATAATTATACTTATTACTCCCAATATTATCAATATAACATGCATTATTACCCATATTATGCAGTTATTATCGATAGAACTATAATAAATATACTTATTACTTTTATTATTATCAATGTAACATGCACTATTAGCCATATTTTACTTTTATTATCGCTGGAACTATAAAAATTATACTTACTACTCCAGATATTATCAATATAACATGCATTATACGCATATAATGCAGTTATTATCGCTAGATCTGTAATAATTATACTTATTACGTATATTATTATCAATATAACATGCATTATTACCCATATTATGCAGTTATAATCGCTAGAACTATAATAAATATACTTACTACTTTTATTATCATCAATATAACATGCATTATTACCCATATTATGCAGTTATTATCGATAGAACTATAATAAATATACTCATTACTTTTATTATTATCAATATAACATGCACTATTACCCATATTTTACTATTATTAGCGCTTGAACAATAATAATTATACATATTACTCCCGATATTATCAATATAACATGCAGTATTACCCATATAATGCAGTTATTATCGCTAGAACTGTAATAATTATACTTATTACTTATATTATCATCAATATAACATGCATTATTACCGATATTATGCAGTTATTATCGCTAGAACTATAATAAATATACTTATTACTCCCGATATTATCAATATAACATCCATTATTTCCCATATAATGCAGTTATTATCGCTAGAACTGTAATAGTTATACTTATTACTCCCGATATTATCAATATAACATCCATTATTACCCATATAATGCAGTTATTAGCGCTAGAACTGTAATAATTATACTTATTGCTCCCGATATTATCAATATAACATGCATTATTACGCATATAATGCAGTTATTATCGCTACAACTGTAATAATTATACTTATTACTTATATTATTCTCAATATAACATGCATTATTACCAATATTATGCAGTTATAATCGAGAGAACTGTAATAATTATACTTATTACTTATATTATCATCAATATAACATGCATTATTACCCATATTATGCAGTTATTATCGCTAGAACTATAATAAATATACTTATTACTTTTATTATTAGCAATATAACGTGCATTATTACCCATATTATGCAGTTATTATCGCTAGAACTATAATAAATATACGTATTACTTTTATTATCATCAATATAACATGCATTATTACCCATATTATGCAGTTATTATCGATAGAACTGTAATAAATATACTTATTACTTTTATTATTATCAATATAACATGCACTATTAGCCATATTTTACTTTTATTATCGCTAGAACTATAAAAATTATACTTACTACTCCAGATATTATCAATATAACATGCATTATACGCATATAATGCAGTTATTATCGCTAGAACTGTAATAATTATACTTATTAATTATATTATTATCAATATAACATGCATTATTACCCATATTATGCAGTTATAATCGCTAGAACTATAATAAATATACTTACTACTTTTATTATCATCAATATAACATGCATTATTACCCATATTATGCAGTTATTATTGATAGAACTATAATAAATATACTTATTACTTTTATTATTATCAATATAACATGCACTATTAGCCATATTTTACTATTATTATCGCTAGAACTGTAATAAATACACTTATTACTTTTATTATCATCAATATAACATGCATTATTACCCATATTATGCAGTTATTATCGATAGAACTATAATAAATATACTTATTACTTTTATTATTATCAATGTAACATGCACTATTAGCCATATTTTACTTTTATTATCGCTGGAACTATAAAAATTATACTTACTACTCCAGATATTATCAATATAACATGCATTATACGCATATAATGCAGTTATTATCGCTACAACTGTAATAATTATACTTATTACTTATATTATTCTCAATATAACATGCATTATTACCCATATTATGCAGTTATAATCGCTAGAACTATAATAAATATACTTATTACTCCCGATATTATCAATATAACATCCATTATTACCCATATAATGCAGATATTATCGCTAGAACTGTAATAGTTATACTTATTACTCCCGATATTATCAATATAACATCCATTATTACCCATATTATGCAGTTTTTATCGATAGAACTATCATAAATATACTTATTACTTTTATTATCATCAATATAACATGCATTATTACCCATATTATGCAGTTATAATCGAGAGAACTGTAATAATTATACTTATTACTTATATTATCATCAATATAACATGCATTATTACCCATATTATGCAGTTATTATCGCTAGAACTGTAATAAATATACTTATTACTTTTATTATTATCAACATAACATGCACTATTAGTCATATTTTACTATTATTATCGCTAGAACTATAATAATTATACTTATTACTCCCGATATTATCAATATAGCATGCATTATTACCCATATAATACAGTTATTATCGCTAGAACTGTAATAATTATACTTATTACTTATATTATTATCAATATAACATGCATTATTACCCATATTATGCAGTTATAATCGAGAGAACTGTAATAAATATACTTATTACTTTTTTATTATGAATATAACATGCATTATTACCCATATTATGCAGTTATTATCGCTAGAACTGTAATAATTATACTTATTACTTATATTGTTAGCAATATAACGTGCATTATTACCCATATAATGCAGTTATTATCGCTAGAACTGTAATAATTATACTTATTACTTTTATTATCATCAATATAACATGCATTATTACCCATATTATGCAGTTATTATCGATAGAACTGTAATAAATATACTTATTACTTTTATTATTATCAATATAACATGCACTATTAGCCATATTTTACTATTATTATCGCTAGAACTATAATAATTATACTCATTACTCCCAATATTATCAATATAACATGCATTATTACCCATATAATGCAGTTATTATCGCTAGAACTGTAATAATTATACTTATTACTCCCAATATTATCAATATAACATGCATTATTACCCATATTATGCAGTTATTATCGATAGAACTATAATAAATATACTTATTACTTTTATTATTATCAATGTAACATGCACTATTAGCCATATTTTACTTTTATTATCGCTGGAACTATAAAAATTATACTTACTACTCCAGATATTATCAATATAACATGCATTATACGCATATAATGCAGTTATTATCGCTAGATCTGTAATAATTATACTTATTACTTATATTATTATCAATATAACATGCATTATTACCCATATTATGCAGTTATAATCGCTAGAACTATAATAAATATACTTACTACTTTTATTATCATCAATATAACATGCATTATTACCCATATTATGCAGTTATTATCGATAGAACTATAATAAATATACTCATTACTTTTATTATTATCAATATAACATGCACTATTAGCCATATTTTACTATTATTAGCGCTTGAACAATAATAATTATATATATTACTCCCGATATTATCAATATAACATGCATTATTACCCATATTATGCAGTTATTATCGATAGAACTATAATAAATATACTCATTACTTTTATTATTATCAATATAACATGCACTATTAGCCATATTTTACTATTATTAGCGCTTGAACAATAATAATTATATATATTACTCCCGATATTATCAATATAACATGCATTATTACCCATATAATGCAGTTATTATCGCTAGAACTGTAATAATTATACTTATTACTTATATTATCATCAATATAACATGCATTATTACCGATATTATGCAGTTATTATCGCTAGAACTATAATAAATATACTTATTACTCCCGATATTATCAATATAACATCCATTATTACCCATATAATGCAGTTATTATCGCTAGAACTGTAATAGTTATACTTATTACTCCCGATATTATCAATATAACATCCATTATTACCCATATAATGCAGTTATTAGCGCTAGAACTGTAATAATTATACTTATTGCTCCCGATATTATCAATATAACATGCATTATTACGCATATAATGCAGTTATTATCGCTACAACTGTAATAATTATACTTATTACTTATATTATTCTCAATATAACATGCATTATTACCAATATTATGCAGTTATAATCGAGAGAACTGTAATAATTATACTTATTACTTATATTATCATCAATATAACATGCATTATTACACATATTATGCAGTTATTATCGCTAGAACTATAATAAATATACTTATTACTTTTATTATTATCAATATAACATGCACTATTAGCCATATTTTACTATTATTATCGCTAGAACTATAATAATTATACTTATTACTCCCGATATTATCAATATAGCATGCATTATTACCCATATAATGCAGTTATTATCGCTAGAACTGTAATAATTATACTTATTACTTATATTATTATCAATATAACATGCATTATTACCCATATTGTGCAGTTATAATCGCTAGAACTATAATAAATATACTTACTACTTTTATTATCATCAATATAACATGCATTATTGCCCATATTATGCAGTTTTTATCGATAGAACTATAATAAATATACTTATTACTTTTTATTATTATCAACATAACATGCACTATTAGTCATATTTTACTATTATTATCGCTAGAACTATAATAATTATACTTATTACTCCCGATATTATCAATATAACATCCATTATTACCCATATAATGGAGTTGCTATCGCTAGAACTGTAATAATTATACTCATTACTTATATTATCATCAATATAACATCCATTATTACCCATATAATGCAGTTATTATCGCTGGAACTGTAATAATTATACTTATTACTTATATTATTATCAATATAACATGCATTATTACCCACATTATGCAGTTATTATCGCTAGAACCATAATAAATATACTTATTACTTTTATTATTATCAATATAACATGCATTATTACCCATGTAATGCAGTTATTATCGCTAGAACTGTAATAATTATACTTATTACTCCCAATATTATCAATATAACATGCATTATTACCCATATTATGCAGTTATTATCGATAGAACTATAATAAATATACTTATTACTTTTATTAATATCAATGTAACATGCACTATTAGCCATATTTTACTTTTATTATCGCTGGAACTATAAAAATTATACTTACTACTCCAGATATTATCAATATAACATGCATTATACGCATATAATGCAGTTATTATCGCTAGATCTGTAATAATTATACTTATTACGTATATTATTATCAATATAACATGCATTATTACCCATATTATGCAGTTATAATCGCTAGAACTATAATAAATATACTTATTACTCCCGATATTATCAATATAACATGCATTATTACCCATATTATGCAGTTATAATCGCTAGAACTATAATAAATATACTTACTACTTTTATTATCATCAATATAACATGCATTATTACCCATATTATGCAGTTATTATCGATAGAACTATAATAAATATACTCATTACTTTTATTATTATCAACATAACATGCACTATTAGCCATATTTTACTATTATTAGCGCTTGAACAATAATAATTATACATATTACTCCCGATATTATCAATATAACATGCATTATTACCCATATAATGCAGTTATTATCGCTAGAACTGTAATAATTATACTTATTACTTATATTATTATCAATATAACATGCATTAATACCCATATTATGCAGTTATAATCGCTAGAACTATAATAAATATACTTATTACTCCCGATATTATCAATATAACATCCATTATTACCCATATAATGCAGTTATTATCGCTAGAACTGTAATAATTATACTTATTACTTATATTATCATCAATATAACATGCATTATTACCGATATTATGCAGTTATTATCGCTAGAACTGTAATAAATATACTTATTACTTTTATTATTATCAACATAACATGCACTATTAGTCATATTTTACTATTATTATCGCTAGAACTATAATAATTATACTTATTACTCCCGATATTATCAATATAGCATGCATTATTACCCATATAATACAGTTATTATCGCTAGAACTGTAATAATTATACTTATTACTTTTATTATCATCAATATAACATGCATTATTACCCATATTATGCAGTTATTATCGATAGAACTGTAATAAATATACTTATTACTTTTATTATTATCAATATAACATGCACTATTAGCCATATTTTACTATTATTATCGCTAGAACTATAATAATTATACTCATTACTCCCAATATTATCAATATAACATGCATTATTACCCATATAATGCAGTTATTATCGCTAGAACTGTAATAATTATACTTATTACTCCCAATATTATCAATATAACATGCATTATTACCCATATTATGCAGTTATTATCGATAGAACTATAATAAATATACTTATTACTTTTATTATTATCAATGTAACATGCACTATTAGCCATATTTTACTTTTATTATCGCTGGAACTATAAAAATTATACTTACTACTCCAGATATTATCAATATAACATGCATTATACGCATATAATGCAGTTATTATCGCTAGATCTGTAATAATTATACTTATTACTTATATTATTATCAATATAACATGCATTATTACCCATATTATGCAGTTATAATCGCTAGAACTATAATAAATATACTTACTACTTTTATTATCATCAATATAACATGCATTATTACCCATATTATGCAGTTATTATCGATAGAACTATAATAAATATACTCATTACTTTTATTATTATCAATATAACATGCACTATTAGCCATATTTTACTATTATTAGCGCTTGAACAATAATAATTATATATATTACTCCCGATATTATCAATATAACATGCATTATTACCCATATAATGCAGTTATTATCGCTAGAACTGTAATAATTATACTTATTACTTATATTATTATCAATATAACATGCATTAATACCCATATTATGCAGTTATAATCGCTAGAACTATAATAAATATACTTATTACTTTTATTATTATCAATGTAACATGCACTATTAGCCATATTTTACTTTTATTATCGCTGGAACTATAAAAATTATACTTACTACTCCAGATATTATCAATATAACATGCATTATACGCATATAATGCAGTTATTATCGCTAGATCTGTAATAATTATACTTATTACTTATATTATTATCAATATAACATGCATTATTACCCATATTATGCAGTTATAATCGCTAGAACTATAATAAATATACTTACTACTTTTATTATCATCAATATAACATGCATTATTACCCATATTATGCAGTTATTATCGATAGAACTATAATAAATATACTCATTACTTTTATTATTATCAATATAACATGCACTATTAGCCATATTTTACTATTATTAGCGCTTGAACAATAATAATTATATATATTACTCCCGATATTATCAATATAACATGCATTATTACCCATATAATGCAGTTATTATCGCTAGAACTGTAATAATTATACTTATTACTTATATTATTATCAATATAACATGCATTAATACCCATATTATGCAGTTATAATCGCTAGAACTATAATAAATATACTTATTACTCCCGATATTATCAATATAACATCCATTATTACCCATATAATGCAGTTATTATCGCTACAACTGTAATAATTATACTTATTACTTATATTATTCTCAATATAACATGCATTATTACCAATATTATGCAGTTATAATCGAGAGAACTGTAATAATTATACTTATTACTTATATTATCATCAATATAACATGCATTATTACACATATTATGCAGTTATTATCGCTAGAACTATAATAAATATACTTATTACTTTTATTATTATCAATATAACATGCACTATTAGCCATATTTTACTATTATTATCGCTAGAACTATAATAATTATACTTATTACTCCCGATATTATCAATATAGCATGCATTATTACCCATATAATGCAGTTATTATCGCTAGAACTGTAATAATTATACTTATTACTTATATTATTATCAATATAACATGCATTATTACCCATATTGTGCAGTTATAATCGCTAGAACTATAATAAATATACTTACTACTTTTATTATCATCAATATAACATGCATTATTGCCCATATTATGCAGTTTTTATCGATAGAACTATAATAAATATACTTATTACTTTTTATTATTATCAACATAACATGCACTATTAGTCATATTTTACTATTATTATCGCTAGAACTATAATAATTATACTTATTACTCCCGATATTATCAATATAACATCCATTATTACCCATATAATGGAGTTGCTATCGCTAGAACTGTAATAATTATACTCATTACTTATATTATCATCAATATAACATCCATTATTACCCATATAATGCAGTTATTATCGCTGGAACTGTAATAATTATACTTATTACTTATATTATTATCAATATAACATGCATTATTACCCACATTATGCAGTTATTATCGCTAGAACCATAATAAATATACTTATTACTTTTATTATTATCAATATAACATGCATTATTACCCATGTAATGCAGTTATTATCGCTAGAACTGTAATAATTATACTTATTACTCCCAATATTATCAATATAACATGCATTATTACCCATATTATGCAGTTATTATCGATAGAACTATAATAAAT
Organism: Megachile leachella; assembly: GCA_963576845.1. Taxonomy (NCBI): domain Eukaryota; kingdom Metazoa; phylum Arthropoda; class Insecta; order Hymenoptera; family Megachilidae; genus Megachile; species Megachile leachella. The sequence goes on from CAUYWW010000208.1 coordinate 819,640, forward strand.
ATACTTATTACTTTTATTATTATCAATGTAACATGCACTATTAGCCATATTTTACTTTTATTATCGCTGGAACTATAAAAATTATACTTACTACTCCAGATATTATCAATATAACATGCATTATACGCATATAATGCAGTTATTATCGCTAGATCTGTAATAATTATACTTATTACGTATATTATTATCAATATAACATGCATTATTACCCATATTATGCAGTTATAATCGCTAGAACTATAATAAATATACTTATTACTCCCGATATTATCAATATAACATGCATTATTACCCATATTATGCAGTTATAATCGCTAGAACTATAATAAATATACTTACTACTTTTATTATCATCAATATAACATGCATTATTACCCATATTATGCAGTTATTATCGATAGAACTATAATAAATATACTCATTACTTTTATTATTATCAATATAACATGCACTATTAGCCATATTTTACTATTATTAGCGCTTGAACAATAATAATTATACATATTACTCCCGATATTATCAATATAACATGCATTATTACCCATATAATGCAGTTATTATCGCTAGAACTGTAATAATTATACTTATTACTTATATTATTATCAATATAACATGCATTAATACCCATATTATGCAGTTATAATCGCTAGAACTATAATAAATATACTTATTACTCCCGATATTATCAATATAACATCCATTATTACCCATATAATGCAGTTATTATCGCTAGAACTGTAATAATTATACTTATTACTTATATTATCATCAATATAACATGCATTATTACCGATATTATGCAGTTATTATCGCTAGAACTATAATAAATATACTTATTACTCCCGATATTATCAATATAACATCCATTATTACCCATATAATGCAGTTATTATCGCTAGAACTGTAATAGTTATACTTATTACTCCCGATATTATCAATATAACATCCATTATTACCCATATAATGCAGTTATTAGCGCTAGAACTGTAATAATTATACTTATTGCCCCCGATATTATCAATATAACATGCATTATTACGCATATAATGCAGTTATTATCGCTACAACTGTAATAATTATACTTATTACTTATATTATTCTCAATATAACATGCATTATTACCAATATTATGCAGTTATAATCGAGAGAACTGTAATAATTATACTTATTACTTATATTATCATCAATATAACATGCATTATTACACATATTATGCAGTTATTATCGCTAGAACTATAATAAATATACTTATTACTTTTATTATTATCAATATAACATGCACTATTAGCCATATTTTACTATTATTAGCGCTTGAACAATAATAATTATACATAATACTCCCGATATTATCAATATAACATGCATTATTACCCATATAATGCAGTTATTATCGCTAGAACTGTAATAATTATACTTATTACTTATATTATTATCAATATAACATGCATTAATACCCATATTATGCAGTTATAATCGCTAGAACTATAATAAATATACTTATTACTCCCGATATTATCAATATAACATCCATTATTACCCATATAATGCAGTTATTATCGCTAGAACTGTAATAATTATACTTATTACTTATATTATCATCAATATAACATGCATTATTACCGATATTATGCAGTTATTATCGCTAGAACTATAATAAATATACTTATTACTCCCGATATTATCAATATAACATCCATTATTACCCATATAATGCAGTTATTATCGCTAGAACTGTAATAGTTATACTTATTACTCCCGATATTATCAATATAACATCCATTATTACCCATATAATGCAGTTATTAGCGCTAGAACTGTAATAATTATACTTATTGCTCCCGATATTATCAATATAACATGCATTATTACGCATATAATGCAGTTATTATCGCTACAACTGTAATAATTATACTTATTACTTATATTATTCTCAATATAACATGCATTATTACCAATATTATGCAGTTATAATCGAGAGAACTGTAATAATTATACTTATTACTTATATTATCATCAATATAACATGCATTATTACACATATTATGCAGTTATTATCGCTAGAACTATAATAAATATACTTATTACTTTTATTATTATCAATATAACATGCACTATTAGCCATATTTTACTATTATTATCGCTAGAACTATAATAATTATACTTATTACTCCCGATATTATCAATATAACATCCATTATTACCCATATAATGGAGTTGCTATCGCTAGAACTGTAATAATTATACTCATTACTTATATTATCATCAATATAACATCCATTATTACCCATATAATGCAGTTATTATCGCTGGAACTGTAATAATTATACTTATTACTTATATTATTATCAATATAACATGCATTATTACCCACATTATGCAGTTATTATCGCTAGAACCATAATAAATATACTTATTACTTTTATTATTATCAATATAACATGCATTATTACCCATGTAATGCAGTTATTATCGCTAGAACTGTAATAATTATACTTATTACTCCCAATATTATCAATATAACATGCATTATTACCCATATTATGCAGTTATTATCGATAGAACTATAATAAATATACTTATTACTTTTATTATTATCAATGTAACATGCACTATTAGCCATATTTTACTTTTATTATCGCTGGAACTATAAAAATTATACTTACTACTCCAGATATTATCAATATAACATGCATTATACGCATATAATGCAGTTATTATCGCTAGATCTGTAATAATTATACTTATTACGTATATTATTATCAATATAACATGCATTATTACCCATATTATGCAGTTATAATCGCTAGAACTATAATAAATATACTTACTACTTTTATTATCATCAATATAACATGCATTATTACCCATATTATGCAGTTATTATCGATAGAACTATAATAAATATACTCATTACTTTTATTATTATCAATATAACATGCACTATTAGCCATATTTTACTATTATTAGCGCTTGAACAATAATAATTATACATATTACTGCCGATATTATCAATATAACATGCATTATTACCCATATAATGCAGTTATGATCGCTAGAACTGTAATAATTATACTTACTACTTTTATTATCATCAATATAACATGCATTATTACCCATATTATGCAGTTATTATCGATAGAACTATAATAAATATACTCATTACTTTTATTATTATCAATATAACATGCACTATTAGCCATATTTTACTATTATTAGCGCTTGAACAATAATAATTATACATATTGCTCCCGATATTATCAATATAACATGCATTATTACGCATATAATGCAGTTATTATCGCTACAACTGTAATAATTATACTTATTACTTATATTATTCTCAATATAACATGCATTATTACCAATATTATGCAGTTATAATCGAGAGAACTGTAATAATTATACTTATTACTTATATTATCATCAATATAACATGCATTATTACCCATATTATGCAGTTATTATCGCTAGAACTATAATAAATATACTTATTACTTTTATTATTAGCAATATAACGTGCATTATTACCCATATTATGCAGTTATTATCGCTAGAACTATAATAAATATACGTATTACTTTTATTATCATCAATATAACATGCATTATTACCCATATTATGCAGTTATTATCGATAGAACTGTAATAAATATACTTATTACTTTTATTATTATCAATATAACATGCACTATTAGCCATATTTTACTTTTATTATCGCTAGAACTATAAAAATTATACTTACTACTCCAGATATTATCAATATAACATGCATTATACGCATATAATGCAGTTATTATCGCTAGAACTGTAATAATTATACTTATTAATTATATTATTATCAATATAACATGCATTATTACCCATATTATGCAGTTATAATCGCTAGAACTATAATAAATATACTTACTACTTTTATTATCATCAATATAACATGCATTATTACCCATATTATGCAGTTATTATTGATAGAACTATAATAAATATACTTATTACTTTTATTATTATCAATATAACATGCACTATTAGCCATATTTTACTATTATTATCGCTAGAACTGTAATAAATACACTTATTACTTTTATTATCATCAATATAACATGCATTATTACCCATATTATGCAGTTATTATCGATAGAACTATAATAAATATACTTATTACTTTTATTATTATCAATGTAACATGCACTATTAGCCATATTTTACTTTTATTATCGCTGGAACTATAAAAATTATACTTACTACTCCAGATATTATCAATATAACATGCATTATACGCATATAATGCAGTTATTATCGCTACAACTGTAATAATTATACTTATTACTTATATTATTCTCAATATAACATGCATTATTACCCATATTATGCAGTTATAATCGCTAGAACTATAATAAATATACTTACTACTTTTATTATCATCAATATAACATGCATTATTACCCATATTATGCAGTCATTATCGATAGAACTGTAATAATTATACTTATTACTTTTATTATTATCAATATAACATGCATTATTACCCATATTATGCAGTTTTTATCGATAGAACTATAATAAATATACTTATTACTTTTATTATCATCAATATAACATGCATTATTACCCATATTATGCAGTTATAAACGAGAGAACTGTAATAATTATACTTATTACTTATATTATCATCAATATAACATGCATTATTACCCATATTATGCAGTTACTATCGCTAGAACTGTAATAAATATACTTATTACTTTTATTATTATGAATATAACATGCACTATTAGCCATATTTTACTATTATTATCGCTAGAACAATAATAATTATACATATTACTCCCGATATTATTAATATAACATGCATTATTACCCATATAATGCAGTTATTATCGATAGAACTATAATAAATATACTTATTACTTTTTATTATTATCAACATAACATGCACTATTAGTCATATTTTACTTTTATTATCGCTGGAACTATAAAAATTATACTTACTACTCCAGATATTATCAATATAACATGCATTATACGCATATAATGCAGTTATTATCGCTAGATCTGTAATAGTTATACTTATTACGTATATTATTATCAATATAACATGCATTATTACCCATATTATGCAGTTATAATCGCTAGAACTATAATAAATATACTTACTACTTTTATTATCATCAATATAACATGCATTATTACCCATATTATGCAGTTATTATCGATAGAACTATAATAAATATACTCATTACTTTTATTATTATCAATATAACATGCACTATTAGCCATATTTTACTATTATTAGCGCTTGAACAATAATAATTATACATATTACTCCCGATATTATCAATATAACATGCATTATTACCCATATAATGCAGTTATTATCGCTGGAATTGTAATAATTATACTTATTACTTATATTATTATCAATATAACATGCATTAATACCCATATTATGCAGTTATAATCGCTAGAACTATAATAAATATACTTATTACTCCCGATATTATCAATATAACATCCATTATTACCCATATAATGCAGTTATTATCGCTAGAACTGTAATAATTATACTTATTACTTATATTATCATCAATATAACATGCATTATTACCGATATTATGCAGTTATTATCGCTAGAACTATAATAAATATACTTATTACTCCCGATATTATCAATATAACATCCATTATTTCCCATATAATGCAGTTATTATCGCTAGAACTGTAATAGTTATACTTATTACTCCCGATATTATCAATATAACATCCATTATTACCCATATAATGCAGTTATTAGCGCTAGAACTGTAATAATTATACTTATTGCTCCCGATATTATCAATATAACATGCATTATTACGCATATAATGCAGTTATTATCGCTACAACTGTAATAATTATACTTATTACTTATATTATTCTCAATATAACATGCATTATTACCAATATTATGCAGTTATAATCGAGAGAACTGTAATAATTATACTTATTACTTATATTATCATCAATATAACATGCATTATTACCCATATTATGCAGTTATTATCGCTAGAACTATAATAAATATACTTATTACTTTTATTATTAGCAATATAACGTGCATTATTACCCATATTATGCAGTTATTATCGCTAGAACTATAATAAATATACGTATTACTTTTATTATCATCAATATAACATGCATTATTACCCATATTATGCAGTTATTATCGATAGAACTGTAATAAATATACTTATTACTTTTATTATTATCAATATAACATGCACTATTAGCCATATTTTACTTTTATTATCGCTAGAACTATAAAAATTATACTTACTACTCCAGATATTATCAATATAACATGCATTATACGCATATAATGCAGTTATTATCGCTAGAACTGTAATAATTATACTTATTAATTATATTATTATCAATATAACATGCATTATTACCCATATTATGCAGTTATAATCGCTAGAACTATAATAAATATACTTACTACTTTTATTATCATCAATATAACATGCATTATTACCCATATTATGCAGTTATTATTGATAGAACTATAATAAATATACTTATTACTTTTATTATTATCAATATAACATGCACTATTAGCCATATTTTACTATTATTATCGCTAGAACTGTAATAAATACACTTATTACTTTTATTATCATCAATATAACATGCATTATTACCCATATTATGCAGTTATTATCGATAGAACTATAATAAATATACTTATTACTTTTATTATTATCAATGTAACATGCACTATTAGCCATATTTTACTTTTATTATCGCTGGAACTATAAAAATTATACTTACTACTCCAGATATTATCAATATAACATGCATTATACGCATATAATGCAGTTATTATCGCTACAACTGTAATAATTATACTTATTACTTATATTATTCTCAATATAACATGCATTATTACCCATATTATGCAGTTATAATCGCTAGAACTATAATAAATATACTTATTACTCCCGATATTATCAATATAACATCCATTATTACCCATATAATGCAGTTATTATCGCTAGAACTGTAATAGTTATACTTATTACTCCCGATATTATCAATATAACATCCATTATTACCCATATTATGCAGTTTTTATCGATAGAACTATCATAAATATACTTATTACTTTTATTATCATCAATATAACATGCATTATTACCCATATTATGCAGTTATAATCGAGAGAACTGTAATAATTATACTTATTACTTATATTATCATCAATATAACATGCATTATTACCCATATTATGCAGTTATTATCGCTAGAACTGTAATAAATATACTTATTACTTTTATTATTATCAACATAACATGCACTATTAGTCATATTTTACTATTATTATCGCTAGAACTATAATAATTATACTTATTACTCCCGATATTATCAATATAGCATGCATTATTACCCATATAATACAGTTATTATCGCTAGAACTGTAATAATTATACTTATTACTTATATTATTATCAATATAACATGCATTATTACCCATATTATGCAGTTATAATCGAGAGAACTGTAATAAATATACTTATTACTTTTTTATTATGAATATAACATGCATTATTACCCATATTATGCAGTTATTATCGCTAGAACTGTAATAATTATACTTATTACTTATATTGTTAGCAATATAACGTGCATTATTACCCATATAATGCAGTTATTATCGCTAGAACTGTAATAATTATACTTATTACTTTTATTATCATCAATATAACATGCATTATTACCCATATTATGCAGTTATTATCGATAGAACTGTAATAAATATACTTATTACTTTTATTATTATCAATATAACATGCACTATTAGCCATATTTTACTATTATTATCGCTAGAACTATAATAATTATACTCATTACTCCCAATATTATCAATATAACATGCACTATTACCCATATAATGCAGTTATTATCGCTAGAACTGTAATAATTATACTTATTACTCCCAATATTATCAATATAACATGCATTATTACCCATATTATGCAGTTATTATCGATAGAACTATAATAAATATACTTATTACTTTTATTATTATCAATGTAACATGCACTATTAGCCATATTTTACTTTTATTATCGCTGGAACTATAAAAATTATACTTACTACTCCAGATATTATCAATATAACATGCATTATACGCATATAATGCAGTTATTATCGCTAGATCTGTAATAATTATACTTATTACTTATATTATTATCAATATAACATGCATTATTACCCATATTATGCAGTTATAATCGCTAGAACTATAATAAATATACTTACTACTTTTATTATCATCAATATAACATGCATTATTACCCATATTATGCAGTTATTATCGATAGAACTATAATAAATATACTCATTACTTTTATTATTATCAATATAACATGCACTATTAGCCATATTTTACTATTATTAGCGCTTGAACAATAATAATTATATATATTACTCCCGATATTATCAATATAACATGCATTATTACCCATATTATGCAGTTATTATCGATAGAACTATAATAAATATACTCATTACTTTTATTATTATCAATATAACATGCACTATTAGCCATATTTTACTATTATTAGCGCTTGAACAATAATAATTATATATATTACTCCCGATATTATCAATATAACATGCATTATTACCCATATAATGCAGTTATTATCGCTAGAACTGTAATAATTATACTTATTACTTATATTATCATCAATATAACATGCATTATTACCGATATTATGCAGTTATTATCGCTAGAACTATAATAAATATACTTATTACTCCCGATATTATCAATATAACATCCATTATTACCCATATAATGCAGTTATTATCGCTAGAACTGTAATAGTTATACTTATTACTCCCGATATTATCAATATAACATCCATTATTACCCATATAATGCAGTTATTAGCGCTAGAACTGTAATAATTATACTTATTGCTCCCGATATTATCAATATAACATGCATTATTACGCATATAATGCAGTTATTATCGCTACAACTGTAATAATTATACTTATTACTTATATTATTCTCAATATAACATGCATTATTACCAATATTATGCAGTTATAATCGAGAGAACTGTAATAATTATACTTATTACTTATATTATCATCAATATAACATGCATTATTACACATATTATGCAGTTATTATCGCTAGAACTATAATAAATATACTTATTACTTTTATTATTATCAATATAACATGCACTATTAGCCATATTTTACTATTATTATCGCTAGAACTATAATAATTATACTTATTACTCCCGATATTATCAATATAGCATGCATTATTACCCATATAATGCAGTTATTATCGCTAGAACTGTAATAATTATACTTATTACTTATATTATTATCAATATAACATGCATTATTACCCATATTGTGCAGTTATAATCGCTAGAACTATAATAAATATACTTACTACTTTTATTATCATCAATATAACATGCATTATTGCCCATATTATGCAGTTTTTATCGATAGAACTATAATAAATATACTTATTACTTTTTATTATTATCAACATAACATGCACTATTAGTCATATTTTACTATTATTATCGCTAGAACTATAATAATTATACTTATTACTCCCGATATTATCAATATAACATCCATTATTACCCATATAATGGAGTTGCTATCGCTAGAACTGTAATAATTATACTCATTACTTATATTATCATCAATATAACATCCATTATTACCCATATAATGCAGTTATTATCGCTGGAACTGTAATAATTATACTTATTACTTATATTATTATCAATATAACATGCATTATTACCCACATTATGCAGTTATTATCGCTAGAACCATAATAAATATACTTATTACTTTTATTATTATCAATATAACATGCATTATTACCCATGTAATGCAGTTATTATCGCTAGAACTGTAATAATTATACTTATTACTCCCAATATTATCAATATAACATGCATTATTACCCATATTATGCAGTTATTATCGATAGAACTATAATAAATATACTTATTACTTTTATTATTATCAATGTAACATGCACTATTAGCCATATTTTACTTTTATTATCGCTGGAACTATAAAAATTATACTTACTACTCCAGATATTATCAATATAACATGCATTATACGCATATAATGCAGTTATTATCGCTAGATCTGTAATAATTATACTTATTACGTATATTATTATCAATATAACATGCATTATTACCCATATTATGCAGTTATAATCGCTAGAACTATAATAAATATACTTATTACTCCCGATATTATCAATATAACATGCATTATTACCCATATTATGCAGTTATAATCGCTAGAACTATAATAAATATACTTACTACTTTTATTATCATCAATATAACATGCATTATTACCCATATTATGCAGTTATTATCGATAGAACTATAATAAATATACTCATTACTTTTATTATTATCAACATAACATGCACTATTAGCCATATTTTACTATTATTAGCGCTTGAACAATAATAATTATACATATTACTCCCGATATTATCAATATAACATGCATTATTACCCATATAATGCAGTTATTATCGCTAGAACTGTAATAATTATACTTATTACTTATATTATTATCAATATAACATGCATTAATACCCATATTATGCAGTTATAATCGCTAGAACTATAATAAATATACTTATTACTCCCGATATTATCAATATAACATCCATTATTACCCATATAATGCAGTTATTATCGCTAGAACTGTAATAATTATACTTATTACTTATATTATCATCAATATAACATGCATTATTACCGATATTATGCAGTTATTATCGCTAGAACTGTAATAAATATACTTATTACTTTTATTATTATCAACATAACATGCACTATTAGTCATATTTTACTATTATTATCGCTAGAACTATAATAATTATACTTATTACTCCCGATATTATCAATATAGCATGCATTATTACCCATATAATACAGTTATTATCGCTAGAACTGTAATAATTATACTTATTACTTATATTATTATCAATATAACATGCATTATTACCCATATTATGCAGTTATAATCGAGAGAACTGTAATAAATATACTTATTACTTTTTTATTATGAATATAACATGCATTATTACCCATATTATGCAGTTATTATCGCTAGAACTGTAATAATTATACTTATTACTTATATTGTTAGCAATATAACGTGCATTATTACCCATATAATGCAGTTATTATCGCTAGAACTGTAATAATTATACTTATTACTTTTATTATCATCAATATAACATGCATTATTACCCATATTATGCAGTTATTATCGATAGAACTGTAATAAATATACTTATTACTTTTATTATTATCAATATAACATGCACTATTAGCCATATTTTACTATTATTATCGCTAGAACTATAATAATTATACTCATTACTCCCAATATTATCAATATAACATGCATTATTACCCATATAATGCAGTTATTATCGCTAGAACTGTAATAATTATACTTATTACTCCCAATATTATCAATATAACATGCATTATTACCCATATTATGCAGTTATTATCGATAGAACTATAATAAATATACTTATTACTTTTATTATTATCAATGTAACATGCACTATTAGCCATATTTTACTTTTATTATCGCTGGAACTATAAAAATTATACTTACTACTCCAGATATTATCAATATAACATGCATTATACGCATATAATGCAGTTATTATCGCTAGATCTGTAATAATTATACTTATTACTTATATTATTATCAATATAACATGCATTATTACCCATATTATGCAGTTATAATCGCTAGAACTATAATAAATATACTTACTACTTTTATTATCATCAATATAACATGCATTATTACCCATATTATGCAGTTATTATCGATAGAACTATAATAAATATACTCATTACTTTTATTATTATCAATATAACATGCACTATTAGCCATATTTTACTATTATTAGCGCTTGAACAATAATAATTATATATATTACTCCCGATATTATCAATATAACATGCATTATTACCCATATAATGCAGTTATTATCGCTAGAACTGTAATAATTATACTTATTACTTATATTATTATCAATATAACATGCATTAATACCCATATTATGCAGTTATAATCGCTAGAACTATAATAAATATACTTATTACTCCCGATATTATCAATATAACATCCATTATTACCCATATAATGCAGTTATTATCGCTAGAACTGTAATAATTATACTTATTACTTATATTATCATCAATATAACATGCATTATTACCGATATTATGCAGTTATTATCGCTAGAACTATAATAAATATACTTATTACTCCCGATATTATCAATATAACATCCATTATTACCCATATAATGCAGTTATTATCGCTAGAACTGTAATAGTTATACTTATTACTCCCGATATTATCAATATAACATCCATTATTACCCATATAATGCAGTTATTAGCGCTAGAACTGTAATAATTATACTTATTGCTCCCGATATTATCAATATAACATGCATTATTACGCATATAATGCAGTTATTATCGCTACAACTGTAATAATTATACTTATTACTTATATTATTCTCAATATAACATGCATTATTACCAATATTATGCAGTTATAATCGAGAGAACTGTAATAATTATACTTATTACTTATATTATCATCAATATAACATGCATTATTACACATATTATGCAGTTATTATCGCTAGAACTATAATAAATATACTTATTACTTTTATTATTATCAATATAACATGCACTATTAGCCATATTTTACTATTATTATCGCTAGAACTATAATAATTATACTTATTACTCCCGATATTATCAATATAGCATGCATTATTACCCATATAATGCAGTTATTATCGCTAGAACTGTAATAATTATACTTATTACTTATATTATTATCAATATAACATGCATTATTACCCATATTGTGCAGTTATAATCGCTAGAACTATAATAAATATACTTACTACTTTTATTATCATCAATATAACATGCATTATTGCCCATATTATGCAGTTTTTATCGATAGAACTATAATAAATATACTTATTACTTTTTATTATTATCAACATAACATGCACTATTAGTCATATTTTACTATTATTATCGCTAGAACTATAATAATTATACTTATTACTCCCGATATTATCAATATAACATCCATTATTACCCATATAATGGAGTTGCTATCGCTAGAACTGTAATAATTATACTCATTACTTATATTATCATCAATATAACATCCATTATTACCCATATAATGCAGTTATTATCGCTGGAACTGTAATAATTATACTTATTACTTATATTATTATCAATATAACATGCATTATTACCCACATTATGCAGTTATTATCGCTAGAACCATAATAAATATACTTATTACTTTTATTATTATCAATATAACATGCATTATTACCCATGTAATGCAGTTATTATCGCTAGAACTGTAATAATTATACTTATTACTCCCAATATTATCAATATAACATGCATTATTACCCATATTATGCAGTTATTATCGATAGAACTATAATAAATATACTTATTACTTTTATTATTATCAATGTAACATGCACTATTAGCCATATTTTACTTTTATTATCGCTGGAACTATAAAAATTATACTTACTACTCCAGATATTATCAATATAACATGCATTATACGCATATAATGCAGTTATTATCGCTAGATCTGTAATAATTATACTTATTACGTATATTATTATCAATATAACATGCATTATTACCCATATTATGCAGTTATAATCGCTAGAACTATAATAAATATACTTATTACTCCCGATATTATCAATATAACATGCATTATTACCCATATTATGCAGTTATAATCGCTAGAACTATAATAAATATACTTACTACTTTTATTATCATCAATATAACATGCATTATTACCCATATTATGCAGTTATTATCGATAGAACTATAATAAATATACTCATTACTTTTATTATTATCAATATAACATGCACTATTAGCCATATTTTACTATTATTAGCGCTTGAACAATAATAATTATACATATTACTCCCGATATTATCAATATAACATGCATTATTACCCATATAATGCAGTTATTATCGCTAGAACTGTAATAATTATACTTATTACTTATATTATTATCAATATAACATGCATTAATACCCATATTATGCAGTTATAATCGCTAGAACTATAATAAATATACTTATTACTCCCGATATTATCAATATAACATCCATTATTACCCATATAATGCAGTTATTATCGCTAGAACTGTAATAATTATACTTATTACTTATATTATCATCAATATAACATGCATTATTACCGATATTATGCAGTTATTATCGCTAGAACTATAATAAATATACTTATTACTCCCGATATTATCAATATAACATCCATTATTACCCATATAATGCAGTTATTATCGCTAGAACTGTAATAGTTATACTTATTACTCCCGATATTATCAATATAACATCCATTATTACCCATATAATGCAGTTATTAGCGCTAGAACTGTAATAATTATACTTATTGCTCCCGATATTATCAATATAACATGCATTATTACGCATATAATGCAGTTATTATCGCTACAACTGTAATAATTATACTTATTACTTATATTATTCTCAATATAACATGCATTATTACCAATATTATGCAGTTATAATCGAGAGAGCTGTAATAATTATACTTATTACTTATATTATCATCAATATAACATGCATTATTACACATATTATGCAGTTATTATCGCTAGAACTATAATAAATATACTTATTACTTTTATTATTATCAATATAACATGCACTATTAGCCATATTTTACTATTATTATCGCTAGAACTATAATAATTATACTTATTACTCCCGATATTATCAATATAACATCCATTATTACCCATATAATGGAGTTGCTATCGCTAGAACTGTAATAATTATACTCATTACTTATATTATCATCAATATAACATCCATTATTACCCATATAATGCAGTTATTATCGCTGGAACTGTAATAATTATATTTATTACTTATATTATTATCAATATAACATGCATTATTACCCACATTATGCAGTTATTATCGCTAGAACCATAATAAATATACTTATTACTTTTATTATTATCAATATAACATGCATTATTACCCATGTAATGCAGTTATTATCGCTAGAACTGTAATAATTATACTTATTACTCCCAATATTATCAATATAACATGCATTATTACCCATATTATGCAGTTATTATCGATAGAACTATAATAAATATACTTATTACTTTTATTATTATCAATGTAACATGCACTATTAGCCATATTTTACTTTTATTATCGCTGGAACTATAAAAATTATACTTACTACTCCAGATATTATCAATATAACATGCATTATACGCATATAATGCAGTTATTATCGCTAGATCTGTAATAATTATACTTATTACGTATATTATTATCAATATAACATGCATTATTACCCATATTATGCAGTTATAATCGCTAGAACTATAATAAATATACTTATTACTCCCGATATTATCAATATAACATGCATTATTACCCATATTATGCAGTTATAATCGCTAGAACTATAATAAATATACTTACTACTTTTATTATCATCAATATAACATGCATTATTACGCATATAATGCAGTTATTATCGCTACAACTGTAATAATTATACTTATTACTTATATTATTCTCAATATAACATGCATTATTACCAATATTATGCAGTTATAATCGAGAGAACTGTAATAATTATACTTATTACTTATATTATCATCAATATAACATGCATTATTACACATATTATGCAGTTATTATCGCTAGAACTATAATAAATATACTTATTACTTTTATTATTATCAATATAACATGCACTATTAGCCATATTTTACTATTATTATCGCTAGAACTATAATAATTATACTTATTACTCCCGATATTATCAATATAGCATGCATTATTACCCATATAATGCAGTTATTATCGCTAGAACTGTAATAATTATACTTATTACTTATATTATTATCAATATAACATGCATTATTACCCATATTGTGCAGTTATAATCGCTAGAACTATAATAAATATACTTACTACTTTTATTATCATCAATATAACATGCATTATTGCCCATATTATGCAGTTTTTATCGATAGAACTATAATAAATATACTTATTACTTTTTATTATTATCAACATAACATGCACTATTAGTCATATTTTACTATTATTATCGCTAGAACTATAATAATTATACTTATTACTCCCGATATTATCAATATAACATCCATTATTACCCATATAATGGAGTTGCTATCGCTAGCACTGTAATAATTATACTCATTACTTATATTATCATCAATATAACATCCATTATTACCCATATAATGCAGTTATTATCGCTGGAACTGTAATAATTATACTTATTACTTATATTATTATCAATATAACATGCATTATTACCCACATTATGCAGTTATTATCGCTAGAACCATAATAAATATACTTATTACTTTTATTATTATCAATATAACATGCATTATTACCCATGTAATGCAGTTATTATCGCTAGAACTGTAATAATTATACTTATTACTCCCAATATTATCAATATAACATGCATTATTACCCATATTATGCAGTTATTATCGATAGAACTATAATAAATATACTTATTACTTTTATTATTATCAATGTAACATGCACTATTAGCCATATTTTACTTTTATTATCGCTGGAACTATAAAAATTATACTTACTACTCCAGATATTATCAATATAACATGCATTATACGCATATAATGCAGTTATTATCGCTAGATCTGTAATAATTATACTTATTACGTATATTATTATCAATATAACATGCATTATTACCCATATTATGCAGTTATAATCGCTAGAACTATAATAAATATACTTACTACTTTTATTATCATCAATATAACATGCATTATTACCCATATTATGCAGATATTATCGATAGAACTATAATAAATATACTCATTACTTTTATTATTATCAATATAACATGCACTATTAGCCATATTTTACTATTATTATCGCTTGAACAATAATAATTATACATATTACTCCCGATATTATCAATATAACATGCATTATTACCCATATAATGCAGTTATTATCGCTAGAACTGTAATAATTATACTTATTACTTATATTATTATCAATATAACATGCATTAATACCCATATTATGCAGTTATAATCGCTAGAACTATAATAAATATACTTATTACTCCCGATATTATCAATATAACATCCATTATTACCCATATAATGCAGTTATTATCGCTAGAACTGTAATAATTATACTTATTACTTATATTATCATCAATATAACATGCATTATTACCGATATTATGCAGTTATTATCGCTAGAACTATAATAAATATACTTATTACTCCCGATATTATCAATATAACATCCATTATTACCCATATAATGCAGTTATTATCGCTAGAACTGTAATAGTTATACTTATTACTCCCGATATTATCAATATAACATCCATTATTACCCATATAATGCAGTTATTAGCGCTAGAACTGTAATAATTATACTTATTGCTCCCGATATTATCAATATAACATGCATTATTACGCATATAATGCAGTTATTATCGCTACAACTGTAATAATTATACTTATTACTTATATTATTCTCAATATAACATGCATTATTACCAATATTATGCAGTTATAATCGAGAGAACTGTAATAATTATACTTATTACTTATATTATCATCAATATAACATGCATTATTACCCTTATTATGCAGTTATTATCGCTAGAACTATAATAAATATACTTATTACTTTTATTATTATCAATATAACATGCACTATTAGCCATATTTTACTATTATTATCGCTAGAACTATAATAATTATACTTATTACTCCCGCTATTATCAATATAGCATGCATTATTACCCATATAATGCAGTTATTATCGCTAGAACTGTAATAATTATACTTATTACTTATATTATTATCAATATAACATGCATTATTACCCATATTATGCAGTTATAATCGCTAGAACTATAATAAATATACTTACTACTTTCATTATCATCAATATAACATGCATTATTGCCCATATTATGCAGTTTTTATCGATAGAACTATAATAAATATACTTATTACTTTTTTTTATTATCAACATAACATGCACTATTAGTCATACTTTACTATTATTATCGCTAGAACTATAATAATTATACTTATTACTCCCGATATTATCAATATAACATCCATTATTACCCATATAATGGAGTTGCTATCGCTAGAACTGTAATAATTATACTCATTACTTATATTATCATCAATATAACATCCATTATTACCCATATAATGCAGTTATTATCGCTGGAACTGTAATAATTATACTTATTACTTATATTATTATCAATATAACATGCATTATTACCCACATTATGCAGTTATTATCGCTAGAACTATAATAAATATACTTATTACTTTTATTATTATTAATATAACATCCATTATTACCCATATAATGCAGTTATTATCGCTGGAACTGTAATAATTATACTTATTACTTATATTATTATCAATATAACATGCATTATTACCCATATTATGCAGTTATTATCGACAGAACTGTAATAAATATACTTATTACTCCCGATATTATCAATATAACATCCATTATTACCCATATAATGGAGTTGCTATCGCTAGAACTGTAATAATTATACTCATTACTTATATTATCATCAATATAACATCCATTATTACCCATATAATGCAGTTATTATCGCTGGAACTGTAATAATTATACTTATTACTTATATTATTATCAATATAACATGCATTATTACCCACATTATGCAGTTATTATCGCTAGAACCATAATAAATATACTTATTACTTTTATTATTATCAATATAACATGCATTATTACCCATGTAATGCAGTTATTATCGCTAGAACTGTAATAATTATACTTATTACTTATATTATTATTAATATAACATGCATTATTACCCATATTATGCAGTTATAATCGCTACAACTATAATAAATATACTTATTACTCCCGATATTATCAATATAACATCCATTATTACCCATATAATGCAGTTATTATCGCTGGAACTGTAATAATTATACTTACTACTTTTATTATTATCAATATAACATGCATTATTACCCATGTAATGCAGTTATTATCGCTAGAACTATAGTAAATATACTTACTACTCCCGATATTATCAATATAACATCCATTATTACCCATATAATGCAGTTATTATCGCTGGAACTGTAATAATTATACTTATTACTTATATTATTATCAATATAACATGCATTATTACCCATATTATGCAGTTATTATCGACAGAACTATAATAAATATACTTATTACTTTTATTATTATCAATATAACATCCATTATTACCCATATAATGCAGTTATTATCGCTGGAACTGTAATAATTATACTTATTACTTATATTATTATCAATATAACATGCATTATTACCCATATTATGCAGTTATTATCGACAGAACTGTAATAAATATACTTATTACTCCCGATATTATCAATATAACATCCATTATTACCCATATAATGCAGTTATTATCGCTAGAACTATAATAATTATACTTATTACTTATATTATTAGCAATATAACGTGCATTATTACCCATGTTATGCAGTTATTATCGCTAGAACTCTAATAAATATACTTATTACTTTTGTGATCATCAATATAGCATGCATTATTACCCATATTATGCAGTTATTATCGATAGAATTATAATAAATATACTTATTACTTTTATTATTATCTGTATAACACGCATTATTACCCATATTATGCAGTTATTATCGCTACAACTGTAATAACTATACTTATTACTTATATTATCATCAATATAACATGCATTATTACCCATATAATGCAGTTATTATCGCTAGAACTGTAATAATTATACTTATTACTTATATTATTAGCAATATAACGTGCATTATTACCCATATTATGCAGTTATTATCGCTAGAACTGTAATAATTATACTTATTAATTATATTATTATCAATATAACATGCATTATTACCCATATTATGCAGTTATAATCGCTAGAACTATAATAAATATACTTACTACTTTTATTATCATCAATATAACATGCATTATTACCCATGTTATGCAGTTATTATTGATAGAACTATAATAAATATACTTATTACTTTTATTATTATCAATATAACATGCACTATTAGCCATATTTTACTATTATTATCGCTAGAACTGTAATAAATACACTTATTACTTTTATTATCATCAATATAACATGCATTATTACCCATATTATGCAGTTATTATCGATAGAACTATAATAAATATACTTATTACTTTTATTATTATCAATGTAACATGCACTATTACCCATATTTTACTTTTATTATCGCTGGAACTATAAAAATTATACTTACTACTCCAGATATTATCAATATAACATGCATTATACGCATATAATGCAGTTATTATCGCTACAACTGTAATAATTATACTTATTACTTATATTATTCTCAATATAACATGCATTATTACCCATATTATGCTGTTATAATCGCTAGAACTATAATAAATATACTTACTACTTTTATTATCATCAATATAACATGCATTATTACCCATATTATGCAGTCATTATCGATAGAACTGTAATAATTATACTTATTACTTTTATTATTATCAATATAACATGCATTATTACCCATATTATGCAGTTTTTATCGATAGAACTATAATAAATATACTTATTACTTTTATTATCATCAATATAACATGCATTATTACCCATATTATGCAGTTATAAACGAGAGAACTGTAATAATTATACTTATTACTTATATTATCATCAATATAACATGCATTATTACCCATATTATGCAGTTACTATCGCTAGAACTGTAATAAATATACTTATGACTTTTATTATTATCAATATAACATGCACTATTAGCCATATTTTACTATTATTATCGCTAGAACAATAATAATTATACATATTACTCCCGATATTATTAATATAACATGCATTATTACCCATATAATGCAGTTATTATCGCTAGAACTGTAATAATTATACTTATTACTTATATTATTATCAATATAACATGCATTAATACCCATATTATGCAGTTATAATCGCTAGAACTATAATAAATATACTTATTACTCCCGATATTATCAATATAACATCCATTATTACCCATATAATGCAGTTATTATCGCTAGAACTGTAATAATTATACTTACTACTTATATTATCATCAATATAACATGCATTATTACCGATATTATGCAGTTATTATCGCTAGAACTATAATAAATATACTTATTACTCCCGATATTATCAATATAACATCCATTATTACCCATATAATGCAGTTATTATCGCTAGAACTGTAATAGTTATACTTATTACTCCCGATGTTATCAATATAACATCCATTATTACCCATATAATGCAGTTATTAGCGCTAGAACTGTAATAATTATACCTATTGCTCCCGATATTATCAATATAACATGCATTATTACGCATATAATGCAGTTATTATCGCGACAACTGTAATAATTATACTTATTACTTATATTATTCTCAATATAACATGCATTATTACGCATATTATGCAGTTATAATCGCTAGAACTATAATAAATATACTTACTACTTTTATTATCATCAATATAACATGCATTATTACCCATATTATGCAGTCATTATCGATAGAACTGTAATAAATATACTTATTACTTTTATTATTATCAATATAACATGCATTATTACCCATATTATGCAGTTTTTATCGATAGAACTATAATAAATATACTTATTACTTTTATTATCATCAATATAACATGCATTATTACCCATATTATGCAGTTATAATCGAGAGAACTGTAATAATTATACTTATTACTTATATTATCATCAATATAACATGCATTATTACCCATATTATGCAGTTATTATCGCTAGAACTGTAATAAATATACTTATTACTTTTATTATTATCAACATAACATGCACTATTAGTCATATTTTACTATTATTATCGCTAGAACTATAATAATTATACTTATTACTTATATTATTAGCAATATAACGTGCATTATTACCCATGTTATGCAGTTATTATCGCAAGAACTCTAATAAATATACTTATTACTTATATTATTAGCAATATAACGTGCATTATTACCCATATTATGCAGCTTTATCGCTAGAACTATAATAAATATACTTATTACTCCCGATATTATCAATATAACATCCATTATTACCCATATAATGCAGTTATTATCGCTAGAACTGTAATAGTTATACTTATTACTCCCGATATTATCAATATAACATCCATTATTACCCATATAATGCAGTTATTATCGCTAGAACTGTAATAGTTATACTTATTACTCCCGATATTATCAATATAACATCCATTATTACCCATATAATGCAGTTATTAGCGCTAGAACTGTAATAATTATACTTATTGCTCCCGATATTATCAATATAACATGCATTATTACGCATATAATGCAGTTATTATCGCTACAACTGTAATAATTATACTTATTACTTATATTATTCTCAATATAACATGCATTATTACCCATATTATGCAGTTATAATCGCTAGAACTATAATAAATATACTTACTACTTTTATTATCATCAATATAACATGCATTATTACCCATATTATGCAGTCATTATCGATAGAACTGTAATAAATATACTTATTACTTTTATTATTATCAATATAACATGCATTATTACCCATATTATGCAGTTTTTATCGATAGAACTATAATAAATATACTTATTACTTTTATTATCATCAATATAACATGCATTATTACCCATATTATGCAGTTATAATCGAGAGAACTGTAATAATTATACTTATTACTTATATTATCATCAATATAACATGCATTATTACCCATATTATGCAGTTATTATCGCTAGAACTGTAATAAATATACTTATTACTTTTATTATTATCAACATAACATGCACTATTAGTCATATTTTACTATTATTATCGCTAGAACTATAATAATTATACTTATTACTCCCGATATTATCAATAAAGCATGCATTATTACCCATATAATACAGTTATTATCGCTAGAACTGTAATAATTATACTTATTACTTATATTATTATCAATATAACATGCATTATTACCCATATTATGCAGTTATAATCGAGAGAACTGTAATAAATATACTTACTACTTTTATTATCATCAATATAACATGCATTATTACCCATATTATGCAGTCATTATCGATAGAACTGTAATAAATATACTTATTACTTTTATTATTATCAATATAACATGCATTATTACCCATATTATGCAGTTTTTATCGATAGAACTATAATAAATATACTTATTACTTTTATTATCATCAATATAACATGCATTATTACCCATATTATGCAGTTATAATCGAGAGAACTGTAATAATTATACTTATTACTTATATTATCATCAATATAACATGCATTATTACCCATATTATGCAGTTTTTATCGATAGAACTATAATAAATATACTTATTACTTTTATTATCATCAATATAACATGCATTATTACCCATATTATGCAGTTATAATCGAGAGAACTGTAATAATTATACTTATTACTTATATTATCATCAATATAACATGCATTATTACCCATATTATGCAGTTATTATCGCTAGAACTGTAATAAATATACTTATTACTTTTATTATTATCAACATAACATGCACTATTAGTCATATTTTACTATTATTATCGCTAGAACTATAATAATTATACTTATTACTCCCGATATTATCAATAAAGCATGCATTATTACCCATATAATACAGTTATTATCGCTAGAACTGTAATAATTATACTTATTACTTATATTATTATCAATATAACATGCATTATTACCCATATTATGCAGTTATAATCGAGAGAACTGTAATAAATATACTTACTACTTTTATTATCATCAATATAACATGCATTATTACCCATATTATGCAGTCATTATCGATAGAACTGTAATAAATATACTTATTACTTTTATTATTATCAATATAACATGCATTATTACCCATATTATGCAGTTTTTATCGATAGAACTATAATAAATATACTTATTACTTTTATTATCATCAATATAACATGCATTATTACCCATATTATGCAGTTATAATCGAGAGAACTGTAATAATTATACTTATTACTTATATTATCATCAATATAACATGCATTATTACCCATATTATGCAGTTATTATCGCTAGAACTGTAATAAATATACTTATTACTTTTATTATTATCAACATAACATGCACTATTAGTCATATTTTACTATTATTATCGCTAGAACTATAATAATTATACTTATTACTCCCGATATTATCAATATAGCATGCATTATTACCCATATAATACAGTTATTATCGCTAGAACTGTAATAATTATACTTATTACTTATATTATTATCAATATAACATGCATTATTACCCATATTATGCAGTTATAATCGAGAGAACTGTAATAAATATACTTATTACTTTTTTATTATGAATATAACATGCATTATTACCCATATTATGCAGTTATTATCGCTAGAACTATAATAAATATACGTATTACTTTTGTTATCATCAATATAACATGCATTATTACCCATATTATGCAGTTATTATCGCTAGAACTGTAATAAATATACTTATTACTTTTTTATTATGAATATAAAATGCACTCTTAGCCATACTTTACTAGTATTATCGCTAAAACTGTAATAATTATACTTATTACTCCCGATATTATCAATATAACATCCATTATTACCCATATAATGCAGTTATTATCGCTAGAACTATAATAATTATACTTATTACTTATATTATTAGCAATATAACGTGCATTATTACCCATGTTATGCAGTTATTATCGCAAGAACTCTAATAAATATACTTATTACTTATATTATTAGCAATATAACGTGCATTATTACCCATATTATGCAGTTATTATCGCTAGAACTGTAATAGTTATACTTATTACTCCCGATATTATCAATATAACATCCATTATTACCCATATAATGCAGTTATTATCGCTAGAACTGTAATAGTTATACTTATTACTCCCGATATTATCAATATAACATCCATTATTACCCATATAATGCAGTTATTAGCGCTAGAACTGTAATAGTTATACTTATTACTCCCGATATTATCAATATAACATCCATTATTACCCATATAATGCAGTTATTAGCGCTAGAACTGTAATAATTATACTTATTGCTCCCGATATTATCAATATAACATGCATTATTACGCATATAATGCAGTTATTATCGCTACAACTGTAATAATTATACTTATTACTTATATTATTCTCAATATAACATGCATTATTACCCATATTATGCAGTTATAATCGCTAGAACTATAATAAATATACTTACTACTTTTATTATCATCAATATAACATGCATTATTACCCATATTATGCAGTCATTATCGATAGAACTGTAATAAATATACTTATTACTTTTATTATTATCAATATAACATGCATTATTACCCATATTATGCAGTTTTTATCGATAGAACTATAATAAATATACTTATTACTTTTATTATCATCAATATAACATGCATTATTACCCATATTATGCAGTTATAATCGAGAGAACTGTAATAATTATACTTATTACTTATATTATCATCAATATAACATGCATTATTACCCATATTATGCAGTTATTATCGCTAGAACTGTAATAAATATACTTATTACTTTTATTATTATCAACATAACATGCACTATTAGTCATATTTTACTATTATTATCGCTAGAACTATAATAATTATACTTATTACTCCCGATATTATCAATAAAGCATGCATTATTACCCATATAATACAGTTATTATCGCTAGAACTGTAATAATTATACTTATTACTTATATTATTATCAATATAACATGCATTATTACCCATATTATGCAGTTATAATCGAGAGAACTGTAATAAATATACTTATTACTTTTTTATTATGAATATAACATGCATTATTACCCATATTATGCAGTTATTATCGCTAGAACTATAATAAATATACGTATTACTTTTGTTATCATCAATATAACATGCATTATTACCCATATTATGCAGTTATTATCGCTAGAACTGTAATAAATATTCTTATTACTTTTTTATTATGAATATAACATGCACTCTTAGCCATACTTTACTTGTATTATCGCTAAAACTGTAATAATTATACTTATTACTCCCGATATTATCAATATAACATCCATTATTACCCATATAATGCAGTTATTATCGCTAGAACTATAATAATTATACTTATTACTTATATTATTAGCAATATAACGTGCATTATTACCCATGTTATGCAGTTATTATCGCAAGAACTCTAATAAATATACTTATTACTTTTGTGATCATCAATATAGCATGCATTATTACCCATATTATGCAGTTATTATCGATAGAATTATAATAAATATACTTATTACTTTTATTATTATCTGTATAACACGCATTATTACCCATATTATGCAGTTATTATCGCTACAACTGTAATAATTATACTTATTACTTATATTATAATCAATATAACATGCATAATTACCCATATAATGCAGTTATTATCGCTAGAACTGTAATAATTATACTTAGTACTTATATTATTAGCAATATAACGTGCATTATTACCCACATTATGCAGTTATTATCGCTAGAACTATAATAAATATGCTTATTACTTTTATTATCATCAATATAACATGCATTATTACCCATATTATGCAGTTATAATCGAGAGAACTGTAATAATTATACTTAGTACTTATATTATCATCAATATAACATGCATTATTACCCATATTATGCAGTTATTATTGCTAGAACTGTAATAAATATACTTATTACTTTTATTATTATCAACATAACATGAACTATTAGTCATATTATGCAGTTATAATCGCTAGAACTATAATGAATATACTTACTACTTTTATTATCATCAATATAACATGCATTATTACCCATATTATGCAGTTATTATCGATAGAACTATAATAAATATACTCATTACTTTTATTATTATCAATATAACATGCACTATTAGCCATATTTTACTATTATTATCGCTAGAACAATAATAATTATACATATTACTCCCGATATTATCAATATAACATGCATTATTACCCATATAATGCAGTTATGATCGCTAGAACTGTAATAATTATACTTATTACTTATATTATCATCAATATAACATGCATTATTACCGATATTATGCAGTTATTATCGCTAGAACTATAATAAATATACTTATTACTCCCGATATTATCAATATAACATCCATTATTACCCATATAATGCAGTTATTATCGCTAGAACTGTAATAGTTATACTTATTACTCCCGATATTATCAATATAACATCCATTATTACCCATATAATGCAGTTATTAGCGCTAGAACTGTAATAATTATACTTATTACTTATATTATTATCAATATAACATGCATTATTACCCATATTATGCAGTTATAATCGCTAGAACTATAATAAATATACTTACTACTTTTATTATCATCAATATAGCATGCATTATTACCCATATTATGCAGTTATTATTGATAGAACTATAATAAATATACTTATTACTTTTATTATTATCAATATAACATGCACTATTAGCCATATTTTACTTTTATTATCGCTAGAACTATAAAAATTATACTTACTACTCCAGATATTATCAATATAACATGCATTATACGCATATAATGCAGTAATTATCGCTAGAACTGTAATAATTATACTTATTAATTATATTATTATCAATATAACATGCATTATTACCCATATTATGCAGTTATAATCGCTAGAACTATAATAAATATACTTACTACTTTTATTATCATCAATATAACATGCATTATTACCCATATTATGCAGTTATTATTGATAGAACTATAATAAATGTACTTATTACTTTTATTATTATCAATATAACATGCACTATTAGCCATATTTTACTATTATTATCGCTAGAACTGTAATAAATACACTTATTACTTTTATTATCATCAATATAACATGCATTATTACCCATATTATGCAGTTATTATCGATAGAACTATAATAAATATACTTATTACTTTTGTTATTATCAATGTAACATGCACTATTAGCCATATTTTACTTTTATTATCGCTGGAACTATAAAAATTATACTTACTACTCCAGATATTATCAATATAACATGCATTATACGCATATAATGCAGTTATTATCGCTAGATCTGTAATAATTATACTTATTACTTATATTATTATCAATATAACATGCATTATTACCCATATTATGCAGTTATAATCGCTAGAACTATAATAAATATACTTACTACTTTTATTATCATCAATATAACATGCATTATTACCCATATTATGCAGTTATTATCGATAGAACTATAAGTAAATATACTCATTACTTTTATTATTATCAATATAACATGCACTATTAGCCATATTTTACTTTTATTATCGCTAGAACTATAAAAATTATACTTACTACTCCAGATATTATCAATATAACATGCATTATACGCATATAATGCAGTTATTATCGCTAGAACTGTAATAATTATACTTACTAATTATATTATTATCAATATAACATGCATTATTACCCATATTATGCAGTTATAATCGCTAGAACTATAATAAATATACTTACTACTTTTATTATCATCAATATAACATGCATTATTACCCATATTATGCAGTTATAATCGCTAGAACTATAATAAATATACTTACTACTTTTATTATCATCAATATAACATGCATTATTACCCATATTATGCAGTTATTATTGATAGAACTATAATAAATGTACTTATTACTTTTATTATTATCAACATAACATGCACTATTAGTCATATTTTACTATTATTATCGCTAGAACTATAATAATTATACTTATTACTCCCGATATTATCAATAAAGCATGCATTATTACCCATATAATACAGTTATTATCGCTAGAACTGTAATAATTATACTTATTACTTATATTATTATCAATATAACATGCATTATTACCCATATTATGCAGTTATAATCGAGAGAACTGTAATAAATATACTTATTACTTTTTTATTATGAATATAACATGCATTATTACCCATATTATGCAGTTATTATCGCTAGAACTATAATAAATATACGTATTACTTTTGTTATCATCAATATAACATGCATTATTACCCATATTATGCAGTTATTATCGCTAGAACTGTAATAAATATTCTTATTACTTTTTTATTATGAATATAACATGCACCCTTAGCCATACTTTACTTGTATTATCGCTAAAACTGTAATAATTATACTTATTACTCCCGATATTATCAATATAACATCCATTATTACCCATATAATGCAGTTATTATCGCTAGAACTATAATAATTATACTTATTACTTATATTATTAGCAATATAACGTGCATTATTACCCATGTTATGCAGTTATTATCGCAAGAACTCTAATAAATATACTTATTACTTTTGTGATCATCAATATAGCATGCATTATTACCCATATTATGCAGTTATTATCGATAGAATTATAATAAATATACTTATTACTTTTATTATTATCTGTATAACACGCATTATTACCCATATTATGCAGTTATTATCGCTACAACTGTAATAATTATACTTATTACTTATATTATAATCAATATAACATGCATTATTACCCATATAATGCAGTTATTATCGCTAGAACTGTAATAATTATACTTAGTACTTATATTATTAGCAATATAACGTGCATTATTACCCACATTATGCAGTTATTATCGCTAGAACTATAATAAATATGCTTATTACTTTTATTATCATCAATATAACATGCATTATTACCCATATTATGCAGTTATAATCGAGAGAACTGTAATAATTATACTTAGTACTTATATTATCATCAATATAACATGCATTATTACCCATATTATGCAGTTATTATTGCTAGAACTGTAATAAATATACTTATTACTTTTATTATTATCAACATAACATGAACTATTAGTCATATTATGCAGTTATAATCGCTAGAACTATAATGAATATACTTACTACTTTTATTATCATCAATATAACATGCATTATTACCCATATTATGCAGTTATTATCGATAGAACTATAATAAATATACTCATTACTTTTATTATTATCAATATAACATGCACTATTAGCCATATTTTACTATTATTATCGCTAGAACAATAATAATTATACATATTACTCCCGATATTATCAATATAACATGCATTATTACCCATATAATGCAGTTATGATCGCTAGAACTGTAATAATTATACTTATTACTTATATTATCATCAATATAACATGCATTATTACCGATATTATGCAGTTATTATCGCTAGAACTATAATAAATATACTTATTACTCCCGATATTATCAATATAACATCCATTATTACCCATATAATGCAGTTATTATCGCTAGAACTGTAATAGTTATACTTATTACTCCCGATATTATCAATATAACATCCATTATTACCCATATAATGCAGTTATTAGCGCTAGAACTGTAATAATTATACTTATTACTTATATTATTATCAATATAACATGCATTATTACCCATATTATGCAGTTATAATCGCTAGAACTATAATAAATATACTTACTACTTTTATTATCATCAATATAGCATGCATTATTACCCATATTATGCAGTTATTATTGATAGAACTATAATAAATATACTTATTACTTTTATTATTATCAATATAACATGCACTATTAGCCATATTTTACTTTTATTATCGCTAGAACTATAAAAATTATACTTACTACTCCAGATATTATCAATATAACATGCATTATACGCATATAATGCAGTAATTATCGCTAGAACTGTAATAATTATACTTATTAATTATATTATTATCAATATAACATGCATTATTACCCATATTATGCAGTTATAATCGCTAGAACTATAATAAATATACTTACTACTTTTATTATCATCAATATAACATGCATTATTACCCATATTATGCAGTTATTATTGATAGAACTATAATAAATGTACTTATTACTTTTATTATTATCAATATAACATGCACTATTAGCCATATTTTACTATTATTATCGCTAGAACTGTAATAAATACACTTATTACTTTTATTATCATCAATATAACATGCATTATTACCCATATTATGCAGTTATTATCGATAGAACTATAATAAATATACTTATTACTTTTGTTATTATCAATGTAACATGCACTATTAGCCATATTTTACTTTTATTATCGCTGGAACTATAAAAATTATACTTACTACTCCAGATATTATCAATATAACATGCATTATACGCATATAATGCAGTTATTATCGCTAGATCTGTAATAATTATACTTATTACTTATATTATTATCAATATAACATGCATTATTACCCATATTATGCAGTTATAATCGCTAGAACTATAATAAATATACTTACTACTTTTATTATCATCAATATAACATGCATTATTACCCATATTATGCAGTTATTATCGATAGAACTATAAGTAAATATACTCATTACTTTTATTATTATCAATATAACATGCACTATTAGCCATATTTTACTTTTATTATCGCTAGAACTATAAAAATTATACTTACTACTCCAGATATTATCAATATAACATGCATTATACGCATATAATGCAGTTATTATCGCTAGAACTGTAATAATTATACTTACTAATTATATTATTATCAATATAACATGCATTATTACCCATATTATGCAGTTATAATCGCTAGAACTATAATAAATATACTTACTACTTTTATTATCATCAATATAACATGCATTATTACCCATATTATGCAGTTATTATTGATAGAACTATAATAAATGTACTTATTACTTTTATTATTATCAATATAACATGCACTATTAGCCATATTTTACTATTATTATCGCTAGAACTGTAATAAATACACTTATTACTTTTATTATCATCAATATAACATGCATTATTACCCATATTATGCAGTTACTATCGCTAGAAGTGTAATAAATATACTTATTACTTTTATTATTATCAATATAACATGCACTATTAGCCATATTTTACTATTATTATCGCTAGAACAATAATAATTATACATATTACTCCCGATATTATTAATATAACATGCATTATTACCCATATAATGCAGTTATTATCGCTAGAACTGTAATAATTATACTTATTACTTATATTATTATCAATATAACATGCATTAATACCCATATTATGCAGTTATAATCGCTAGAACTATAATAAATATACTTATTACTCCCGATATTATCAATATAACATCCATTATTACCCATATAATGCAGTTATTATCGCTAGAACTGTAATAATTATACTTACTACTTATATTATCATCAATATAACATGCATTATTACCGATATTATGCAGTTATTATCGCTAGAACTATAATAAATATACTTATTACTCCCGATATTATCAATATAACATCCATTATTACCCATATAATGCAGTTATTATCGCTAGAACTGTAATAGTTATACTTATTACTCCCGATATTATCAATATAACATCCATTATTACCCATATAATGCAGTTATTAGCGCTAGAACTGTAATAATTATACCTATTGCTCCCGATATTATCAATATAACATGCATTATTACGCATATAATGCAGTTATTATCGCTACAACTGTAATAATTATACTTATTACTTATATTATTCTCAATATAACATGCATTATTACGCATATTATGCAGTTATAATCGCTAGAACTATAATAAATATACTTACTACTTTTATTATCATCAATATAACATGCATTATTACCCATATTATGCAGTCATTATCGATAGAACTGTAATAAATATACTTATTACTTTTATTATTATCAATATAACATGCATTATTACCCATATTATGCAGTTTTTATCGATAGAACTATAATAAATATACTTACTACTTTTATTATCATCAATATAACATGCATTATTACCCATATTATGCAGTTATTATTGATAGAACTATAATAAATGTACTTATTACTTTTATTATTATCAATATAACATGCACTATTAGCCATATTTTACTATTATTATCGCTAGAACTGTAATAAATACACTTATTACTTTTATTATCATCAATATAACATGCATTATTACCCATATTATGCAGTTATTATCGATAGAACTATAATAAATATACTTATTACTTTTATTATTATCAATGTAACATGCACTATTAGCCATATTTTACTTTTATTATCGCTGGAACTATAAAAATTATACTTACTACTCCAGATATTATCAATATAACATGCATTATACGCATATAATGCAGTTATTATCGCTAGATCTGTAATAATTATACTTATTACTTATATTATTATCAATATAACATGCATTATTACCCATATTATGCAGTTATAATCGCTAGAACTATAATAAATATACTTACTACTTTTATTATCATCAATATAACATGCATTATTACCCATATTATGCAGTTATTATCGATAGAACTATAATAAATATACTCATTACTTTTATTATTATCAATATAACATGCACTATTAGCCATATTTTACTATTATTAGCGCTTGAACAATAATAATTATACATATTACTCCCGATATTATCAATATAACATGCATTATTACCCATATAATGCAGTTATGATCGCTAGAACTGTAATAATTATACTTACTACTTTTATTATCATCAATATAACATGCATTATTACCCATATTATGCAGTTATTATCGATAGAACTATAATAAATATACTCATTACTTTTATTATTATCAATATAACATGCACTATTAGCCATATTTTACTATTATTAGCGCTTGAACAATAATAATTATACATATTGCTCCCGATATTATCAATATAACATGCATTATTACGCATATAATGCAGTTATTATCGCTACAACTGTAATAATTATACTTATTACTTATATTATTCTCAATATAACATGCATTATTACCAATATTATGCAGTTATAATCGAGAGAACTGTAATAATTATACTTATTACTTATATTATCATCAATATAACATGCATTATTACCCATATTATGCAGTTATTATCGCTAGAACTATAATAAATATACTTATTACTTTTATTATTAGCAATATAACGTGCATTATTACCCATATTATGCAGTTATTATCGCTAGAACTATAATAAATATACGTATTACTTTTATTATCATCAATATAACATGCATTATTACCCATATTATGCAGTTATTATCGATAGAACTGTAATAAATATACTTATTACTTTTATTATTATCAATATAACATGCACTATTAGCCATATTTTACTTTTATTATCGCTAGAACTATAAAAATTATACTTACTACTCCAGATATTATCAATATAACATGCATTATACGCATATAATGCAGTTATTATCGCTAGAACTGTAATAATTATACTTATTAATTATATTATTATCAATATAACATGCATTATTACCCATATTATGCAGTTATAATCGCTAGAACTATAATAAATATACTTACTACTTTTATTATCATCAATATAACATGCATTATTACCCATATTATGCAGTTATTATTGATAGAACTATAATAAATATACTTATTACTTTTATTATTATCAATATAACATGCACTATTAGCCATATTTTACTATTATTATCGCTAGAACTGTAATAAATACACTTATTACTTTTATTATCATCAATATAACATGCATTATTACCCATATTATGCAGTTATTATCGATAGAACTATAATAAATATACTTATTACTTTTATTATTATCAATGTAACATGCACTATTAGCCATATTTTACTTTTATTATCGCTGGAACTATAAAAATTATACTTACTACTCCAGATATTATCAATATAACATGCATTATACGCATATAATGCAGTTATTATCGCTACAACTGTAATAATTATACTTATTACTTATATTATTCTCAATATAACATGCATTATTACCCATATTATGCAGTTATAATCGCTAGAACTATAATAAATATACTTACTACTTTTATTATCATCAATATAACATGCATTATTACCCATATTATGCAGTCATTATCGATAGAACTGTAATAATTATACTTATTACTTTTATTATTATCAATATAACATGCATTATTACCCATATTATGCAGTTTTTATCGATAGAACTATAATAAATATACTTATTACTTTTATTATCATCAATATAACATGCATTATTACCCATATTATGCAGTTATAAACGAGAGAACTGTAATAATTATACTTATTACTTATATTATCATCAATATAACATGCATTATTACCCATATTATGCAGTTACTATCGCTAGAACTGTAATAAATATACTTATTACTTTTATTATTATCAATATAACATGCACTATTAGCCATATTTTACTATTATTATCGCTAGAACAATAATAATTATACATATTACTCCCGATACTATTAATATAACATGCATTATTACCCATATAATGCAGTTATTATCGATAGAACTATAATAAATATACTTATTACTTTTTATTATTATCAACATAACATGCACTATTAGTCATATTTTACTATTATTATCGCTAGAACTATAATAATTATACTTATTACTCCCGATATTATCAATATAACATCCATTATTACCCATATAATGGAGTTGCTATCGCTAGAACTGTAATAATTATACTCATTACTTATATTATCATCAATATAACATCCATTATTACCCATATAATGCAGTTATTATCGCTGGAACTGTAATAATTATACTTATTACTTATATTATTATCAATATAACATGCATTATTACCCACATTATGCAGTTATTATCGCTAGAACCATAATAAATATACTTATTACTTTTATTATTATCAATATAACATGCATTATTACCCATGTAATGCAGTTATTATCGCTAGAACTGTAATAATTATACTTATTACTCCCAATATTATCAATATAACATGCATTATTACCCATATTATGCAGTTATTATCGATAGAACTATAATAGATATACTTATTACTTTTATTATTATCAATGTAACATGCACTATTAGCCATATTTTACTTTTATTATCGCTGGAACTATAAAAATTATACTTACTACTCCAGATATTATCAATATAACATGCATTATACGCATATAATGCAGTTATTATCGCTAGATCTGTAATAATTATACTTATTACGTATATTATTATCAATATAACATGCATTATTACCCATATTATGCAGTTATAATCGCTAGAACTATAATAAATATACTTACTACTTTTATTATCATCAATATAACATGCATTATTACCCATATTATGCAGTTATTATCGATAGAACTATAATAAATATACTCATTACTTTTATTATTATCAATATAACATGCACTATTAGCCATATTTTACTATTATTAGCGCTTGAACAATAATAATTATACATATTACTCCCGATATTATCAATATAACATGCATTATTACCCATATAATGCAGTTATTATCGCTGGAATTGTAATAATTATACTTATTACTTATATTATTATCAATATAACATGCATTAATACCCATATTATGCAGTTATAATCGCTAGAACTATAATAAATATACTTATTACTCCCGATATTATCAATATAACATCCATTATTACCCATATAATGCAGTTATTATCGCTAGAACTGTAATAATTATACTTATTACTTATATTATCATCAATATAACATGCATTATTACCGATATTATGCAGTTATTATCGCTAGAACTATAATAAATATACTTATTACTCCCGATATTATCAATATAACATCCATTATTACCCATATAATGCAGTTATTATCGCTAGAACTGTAATAGTTATACTTATTACTCCCGATATTATCAATATAACATCCATTATTACCCATATAATGCAGTTATTAGCGCTAGAACTGTAATAATTATACTTATTGCTCCCGATATTATCAATATAACATGCATTATTACGCATATAATGCAGTTATTATCGCTACAACTGTAATAATTATACTTATTACTTATATTATTCTCAATATAACATGCATTATTACCAATATTATGCAGTTATAATCGAGAGAACTGTAATAATTATACTTATTACTTATATTATCATCAATATAACATGCATTATTACCCATATTATGCAGTTATTATCGCTAGAACTATAATAAATATACTTATTACTTTTATTATTAGCAATATAACGTGCATTATTACCCATATTATGCAGTTATTATCGCTAGAACTATAATAAATATACGTATTACTTTTATTATCATCAATATAACATGCATTATTACCCATATTATGCAGTTATTATCGATAGAACTGTAAT
Organism: Megachile leachella; assembly: GCA_963576845.1. NCBI lineage: Eukaryota > Metazoa > Arthropoda > Insecta > Hymenoptera > Megachilidae > Megachile > Megachile leachella. The sequence continues at coordinate 857,293 of CAUYWW010000208.1, forward strand.
AAATATACTTATTACTTTTATTATTATCAATATAACATGCACTATTAGCCATATTTTACTTTTATTATCGCTAGAACTATAAAAATTATACTTACTACTCCAGATATTATCAATATAACATGCATTATACGCATATAATGCAGTTATTATCGCTAGAACTGTAATAATTATACTTATTAATTATATTATTATCAATATAACATGCATTATTACCCATATTATGCAGTTATAATCGCTAGAACTATAATAAATATACTTACTACTTTTATTATCATCAATATAACATGCATTATTACCCATATTATGCAGTTATTATTGATAGAACTATAATAAATATACTTATTACTTTTATTATTATCAATATAACATGCACTATTAGCCATATTTTACTATTATTATCGCTAGAACTGTAATAAATACACTTATTACTTTTATTATCATCAATATAACATGCATTATTACCCATATTATGCAGTTATTATCGATAGAACTATAATAAATATACTTATTACTTTTATTATTATCAATGTAACATGCACTATTAGCCATATTTTACTTTTATTATCGCTGGAACTATAAAAATTATACTTACTACTCCAGATATTATCAATATAACATGCATTATACGCATATAATGCAGTTATTATCGCTACAACTGTAATAATTATACTTATTACTTATATTATTCTCAATATAACATGCATTATTACCCATATTATGCAGTTATAATCGCTAGAACTATAATAAATATACTTACTACTTTTATTATCATCAATATAACATGCATTATTACCCATATTATGCAGTCATTATCGATAGAACTGTAATAATTATACTTATTACTTTTATTATTATCAATATAACATGCATTATTACCCATATTATGCAGTTTTTATCGATAGAACTATAATAAATATACTTATTACTTTTATTATCATCAATATAACATGCATTATTACCCATATTATGCAGTTATAAACGAGAGAACTGTAATAATTATACTTATTACTTATATTATCATCAATATAACATGCATTATTACCCATATTATGCAGTTACTATCGCTAGAACTGTAATAAATATACTTATTACTTTTATTATTATCAATATAACATGCACTATTAGCCATATTTTACTATTATTATCGCTAGAACAATAATAATTATACATATTACTCCCGATACTATTAATATAACATGCATTATTACCCATATAATGCAGTTATTATCGATAGAACTATAATAAATATACTTATTACTTTTTATTATTATCAACATAACATGCACTATTAGTCATATTTTACTATTATTATCGCTAGAACTATAATAATTATACTTATTACTCCCGATATTATCAATATAACATCCATTATTACCCATATAATGGAGTTGCTATCGCTAGAACTGTAATAATTATACTCATTACTTATATTATCATCAATATAACATCCATTATTACCCATATAATGCAGTTATTATCGCTGGAACTGTAATAATTATACTTATTACTTATATTATTATCAATATAACATGCATTATTACCCACATTATGCAGTTATTATCGCTAGAACCATAATAAATATACTTATTACTTTTATTATTATCAATATAACATGCATTATTACCCATGTAATGCAGTTATTATCGCTAGAACTGTAATAATTATACTTATTACTCCCAATATTATCAATATAACATGCATTATTACCCATATTATGCAGTTATTATCGATAGAACTATAATAGATATACTTATTACTTTTATTATTATCAATGTAACATGCACTATTAGCCATATTTTACTTTTATTATCGCTGGAACTATAAAAATTATACTTACTACTCCAGATATTATCAATATAACATGCATTATACGCATATAATGCAGTTATTATCGCTAGATCTGTAATAATTATACTTATTACGTATATTATTATCAATATAACATGCATTATTACCCATATTATGCAGTTATAATCGCTAGAACTATAATAAATATACTTACTACTTTTATTATCATCAATATAACATGCATTATTACCCATATTATGCAGTTATTATCGATAGAACTATAATAAATATACTCATTACTTTTATTATTATCAATATAACATGCACTATTAGCCATATTTTACTATTATTAGCGCTTGAACAATAATAATTATACATATTACTCCCGATATTATCAATATAACATGCATTATTACCCATATAATGCAGTTATTATCGCTGGAATTGTAATAATTATACTTATTACTTATATTATTATCAATATAACATGCATTAATACCCATATTATGCAGTTATAATCGCTAGAACTATAATAAATATACTTATTACTCCCGATATTATCAATATAACATCCATTATTACCCATATAATGCAGTTATTATCGCTAGAACTGTAATAATTATACTTATTACTTATATTATCATCAATATAACATGCATTATTACCGATATTATGCAGTTATTATCGCTAGAACTATAATAAATATACTTATTACTCCCGATATTATCAATATAACATCCATTATTACCCATATAATGCAGTTATTATCGCTAGAACTGTAATAGTTATACTTATTACTCCCGATATTATCAATATAACATCCATTATTACCCATATAATGCAGTTATTAGCGCTAGAACTGTAATAATTATACTTATTGCTCCCGATATTATCAATATAACATGCATTATTACGCATATAATGCAGTTATTATCGCTACAACTGTAATAATTATACTTATTACTTATATTATTCTCAATATAACATGCATTATTACCAATATTATGCAGTTATAATCGAGAGAACTGTAATAATTATACTTATTACTTATATTATCATCAATATAACATGCATTATTACCCATATTATGCAGTTATTATCGCTAGAACTATAATAAATATACTTATTACTTTTATTATTAGCAATATAACGTGCATTATTACCCATATTATGCAGTTATTATCGCTAGAACTATAATAAATATACGTATTACTTTTATTATCATCAATATAACATGCATTATTACCCATATTATGCAGTTATTATCGATAGAACTGTAATAAATATACTTATTACTTTTATTATTATCAATATAACATGCACTATTAGCCATATTTTACTTTTATTATCGCTAGAACTATAAAAATTATACTTACTACTCCAGATATTATCAATATAACATGCATTATACGCATATAATGCAGTTATTATCGCTAGAACTGTAATAATTATACTTATTAATTATATTATTATCAATATAACATGCATTATTACCCATATTATGCAGTTATAATCGCTAGAACTATAATAAATATACTTACTACTTTTATTATCATCAATATAACATGCATTATTACCCATATTATGCAGTTATTATTGATAGAACTATAATAAATATACTTATTACTTTTATTATTATCAATATAACATGCACTATTAGCCATATTTTACTATTATTATCGCTAGAACTGTAATAAATACACTTATTACTTTTATTATCATCAATATAACATGCATTATTACCCATATTATGCAGTTATTATCGATAGAACTATAATAAATATACTTATTACTTTTATTATTATCAATGTAACATGCACTATTAGCCATATTTTACTTTTATTATCGCTGGAACTATAAAAATTATACTTACTACTCCAGATATTATCAATATAACATGCATTATACGCATATAATGCAGTTATTATCGCTACAACTGTAATAATTATACTTATTACTTACATTATTCTCAATATAACATGCATTATTACCCATATTATGCAGTTATAATCGCTAGAACTATAATAAATATACTTATTACTCCCGATATTATCAATATAACATCCATTATTACCCATATAATGCAGTTATTATCGCTAGAACTGTAATAGTTATACTTATTACTCCCGATATTATCAATATAACATCCATTATTACCCATATTATGCAGTTTTTATCGATAGAACTATCATAAATATACTTATTACTTTTATTATCATCAATATAACATGCATTATTACCCATATTATGCAGTTATAATCGAGAGAACTGTAATAATTATACTTATTACTTATATTATCATCAATATAACATGCATTATTACCCATATTATGCAGTTATTATCGCTAGAACTGTAATAAATATACTTATTACTTTTATTATTATCAACATAACATGCACTATTAGTCATATTTTACTATTATTATCGCTAGAACTATAATAATTATACTTATTACTCCCGATATTATCAATATAGCATGCATTATTACCCATATAATACAGTTATTATCGCTAGAACTGTAATAATTATACTTATTACTTATATTATTATCAATATAACATGCATTATTACCCATATTATGCAGTTATAATCGAGAGAACTGTAATAAATATACTTATTACTTTTTTATTATGAATATAACATGCATTATTACCCATATTATGCAGTTATTATCGCTAGAACTGTAATAATTATACTTATTACTTATATTGTTAGCAATATAACGTGCATTATTACCCATATAATGCAGTTATTATCGCTAGAACTGTAATAATTATACTTATTACTTTTATTATCATCAATATAACATGCATTATTACCCATATTATGCAGTTATTATCGATAGAACTGTAATAAATATACTTATTACTTTTATTATTATCAATATAACATGCACTATTAGCCATATTTTACTATTATTATCGCTAGAACTATAATAATTATACTCATTACTCCCAATATTATCAATATAACATGCATTATTACCCATATAATGCAGTTATTATCGCTAGAACTGTAATAATTATACTTATTACTCCCAATATTATCAATATAACATGCATTATTACCCATATTATGCAGTTATTATCGATAGAACTATAATAAATATACTTATTACTTTTATTATTATCAATGTAACATGCACTATTAGCCATATTTTACTTTTATCATCGCTGGAACTATAAAAATTATACTTACTACTCCAGATATTATCAATATAACATGCATTATCCGCATATAATGCACTTATTATCGCTAGATCTGTAATAATTATACTTATTACTTATATTATTATCAATATAACATGCATTATTACCCATATTATGCAGTTATAATCGCTAGAACTATAATAAATATACTTACTACTTTTATTATCATCAATATAACATGCATTATTACCCATATTATGCAGTTATTATCGATAGAACTATAATAAATATACTCATTACTTTTATTATTATCAATATAACATGCACTATTAGCCATATTTTACTATTATTAGCGCTTGAACAATAATAATTATACATATTACTCCCGATATTATCAATATAACATGCATTATTACCCATATAATGCAGTTATTATCGCTAGAACTGTAATAATTATACTTATTACTTATATTATTATCAATATAACATGCACTATTAGCCATATTTTACTTTTATTATCGCTGGAACTATAAAAATTATACTTACTACTCCAGATATTATCAATATAACATGCATTATACGCATATAATGCAGTTATTATCGCTAGATCTGTAATAATTATACTTATTACTTATATTATTATCAATATAACATGCATTATTACCCATATTATGCAGTTATAATCGCTAGAACTATAATAAATATACTTACTACTTTTATTATCATCAATATAACATGCATTATTACCCATATTATGCAGTTATTATCGATAGAACTATAATAAATATACTCATTACTTTTATTATTATCAATATAACATGCACTATTAGCCATATTTTACTATTATTAGCGCTTGAACAATAATAATTATACATATTACTCCCGATATTATCAATATAACATGCATTATTACCCATATAATGCAGTTATTATCGCTAGAACTGTAATAATTATACTTATTACTTATATTATTATCAATATAACATGCATTAATACCCATATTATGCAGTTATAATCGCTAGAACTATAATAAATATACTTATTACTCCCGATATTATCAATATAACATCCATTATTACCCATATAATGCAGTTATTATCGCTAGAACTGTAATAATTATACTTATTACTTATATTATCATCAATATAACATGCATTATTACCGATATTATGCAGTTATTATCGCTAGAACTATAATAAATATACTTATTACTCCCGATATTATCAATATAACATCCATTATTACCCATATAATGCAGTTATTATCGCTAGAACTGTAATAGTTATACTTATTACTCCCGATATTATCAATATAACATCCATTATTACCCATATAATGCAGTTATTAGCGCTAGAACTGTAATAATTATACTTATTGCTCCCGATATTATCAATATAACATGCATTATTACGCATATAATGCAGTTATTATCGCTACAACTGTAATAATTATACTTATTACTTATATTATTCTCAATATAACATGCATTATTACCAATATTATGCAGTTATAATCGAGAGAACTGTAATAATTATACTTATTACTTATATTATCATCAATATAACATGCATTATTACACATATTATGCAGTTATTATCGCTAGAACTATAATAAATATACTTATTACTTTTATTATTATCAATATAACATGCACTATTAGCCATATTTTACTATTATTATCGCTAGAACTATAATAAATATACTTATTACTCCCGATATTATCAATATAACATCCATTATTACCCATATAATGCAGTTATTATCGCTAGAACTGTAATAATTATACTTATTACTTATATTATCATCAATATAACATGCATTATTACCGATATTATGCAGTTATTATCGCTAGAACTATAATAAATATACTTATTACTCCCGATATTATCAATATAACATCCATTATTACCCATATAATGCAGTTATTATCGCTAGAACTGTAATAGTTATACTTATTACTCCCGATATTATCAATATAACATCCATTATTACCCATATAATGCAGTTATTAGCGCTAGAACTGTAATAATTATACTTATTGCTCCCGATATTATCAATATAACATGCATTATTACGCATATAATGCAGTTATTATCGCTACAACTGTAATAATTATACTTATTACTTATATTATTCTCAATATAACATGCATTATTACCAATATTATGCAGTTATAATCGAGAGAACTGTAATAATTATACTTATTACTTATATTATCATCAATATAACATGCATTATTACACATATTATGCAGTTATTATCGCTAGAACTATAATAAATATACTTATTACTTTTATTATTATCAATATAACATGCACTATTAGCCATATTTTACTATTATTATCGCTAGAACTATAATAATTATACTTATTACTCCCGATATTATCAATATAGCATGCATTATTACCCATATAATGCAGTTATTATCGCTAGAACTATAATAATTATACTCATTACTCCCAATATTATCAATATAACATGCATTATTACCCATATAATGCAGTTATTATCGCTAGAACTGTAATAATTATACTTATTACTCCCAATATTATCAATATAACATGCATTATTACCCATATTATGCAGTTATTATCGATAGAACTATAATAAATATACTTATTACTTTTATTATTATCAATGTAACATGCACTATTAGCCATATTTTACTTTTATTATCGCTGGAACTATAAAAATTATACTTACTACTCCAGATATTATCAATATAACATGCATTATACGCATATAATGCAGTTATTATCGCTAGATCTGTAATAATTATACTTATTACTTATATTATTATCAATATAACATGCATTATTACCCATATTATGCAGTTATAATCGCTAGAACTATAATAAATATACTTACTACTTTTATTATCATCAATATAACATGCATTATTACCCATATTATGCAGTTATTATCGATAGAACTATAATAAATATACTCATTACTTTTATTATTATCAATATAACATGCACTATTAGCCATATTTTACTATTATTAGCGCTTGAACAATAATAATTATACATATTACTCCCGATATTATCAATATAACATGCATTATTACCCATATAATGCAGTTATTATCGCTAGAACTGTAATAATTATACTTATTACTTATATTATTATCAATATAACATGCATTAATACCCATATTATGCAGTTATAATCGCTAGAACTATAATAAATATACTTATTACTCCCGATATTATCAATATAACATCCATTATTACCCATATAATGCAGTTATTATCGCTAGAACTGTAATAATTATACTTATTACTTATATTATCATCAATATAACATGCATTATTACCGATATTATGCAGTTATTATCGCTAGAACTATAATAAATATACTTATTACTCCCGATATTATCAATATAACATCCATTATTACCCATATAATGCAGTTATTATCGCTAGAACTGTAATAGTTATACTTATTACTCCCGATATTATCAATATAACATCCATTATTACCCATATAATGCAGTTATTAGCGCTAGAACTGTAATAATTATACTTATTGCTCCCGATATTATCAATATAACATGCATTATTACGCATATAATGCAGTTATTATCGCTACAACTGTAATAATTATACTTATTACTTATATTATTCTCAATATAACATGCATTATTACCAATATTATGCAGTTATAATCGAGAGAACTGTAATAATTATACTTATTACTTATATTATCATCAATATAACATGCATTATTACACATATTATGCAGTTATTATCGCTAGAACTATAATAAATATACTTATTACTTTTATTATTATCAATATAACATGCACTATTAGCCATATTTTACTATTATTATCGCTAGAACTATAATAATTATACTTATTACTCCCGATATTATCAATATAGCATGCATTATTACCCATATAATGCAGTTATTATCGCTAGAACTGTAATAATTATACTTATTACTTATATTATTATCAATATAACATGCATTATTACTCATATTGTGCAGTTATAATCGCTAGAACTATAATAAATATACTTACTACTTTTATTATCATCAATATAACATGCATTATTGCCCATATTATGCAGTTTTTATCGATAGAACTATAATAAATATACTTATTACTTTTTATTATTATCAACATAACATGCACTATTAGTCATATTTTACTATTATTATCGCTAGAACTATAATAATTATACTTATTACTCCCGATATTATCAATATAACATCCATTATTACCCATATAATGGAGTTGCTATCGCTAGAACTGTAATAATTATACTCATTACTTATATTATCATCAATATAACATCCATTATTACCCATATAATGCAGTTATTATCGCTGGACCTGTAATAATTATACTTATTACTTATATTATTATCAATATAACATGCATTATTACCCACATTATGCAGTTATTATCGCTAGAACCATAATAAATATACTTATTACTTTTATTATTATCAATATAACATGCATTATTACCCATGTAATGCAGTTATTATCGCTAGAACTGTAATAATTATACTTATTACTCCCAATATTATCAATATAACATGCATTATTACCCATATTATGCAGTTATTATCGATAGAACTATAATAAATATACTCATTACTTTTATTATTATCAATATAACATGCACTATTAGCCATATTTTACTATTATTAGCGCTTGAACAATAATAATTATACATATTACTCCCGATATTATCAATATAACATGCATTATTACCCATATAATGCAGTTATTATCGCTAGAACTGTAATAATTATACTTATTACTTATATTATTATCAATATAACATGCATTAATACCCATATTATGCAGTTATAATCGCTAGAACTATAATAAATATACTTATTACTCCCGATATTATCAATATAACATCCATTATTACCCATATAATGCAGTTATTATCGCTAGAACTGTAATAATTATACTTATTACTTATATTATCATCAATATAACATGCATTATTACCGATATTATGCAGTTATTATCGCTAGAACTATAATAAATATACTTATTACTCCCGATATTATCAATATAACATCCATTATTACCCATATAATGCAGTTATTATCGCTAGAACTGTAATAGTTATACTTATTACTCCCGATATTATCAATATAACATCCATTATTACCCATATAATGCAGTTATTAGCGCTAGAACTGTAATAATTATACTTATTGCTCCCGATATTATCAATATAACATGCATTATTACGCATATAATGCAGTTATTATCGCTACAACTGTAATAATTATACTTATTACTTATATTATTCTCAATATAACATGCATTATTACCAATATTATGCAGTTATAATCGAGAGAACTGTAATAATTATACTTATTACTTATATTATCATCAATATAACATGCATTATTACACATATTATGCAGTTATTATCGCTAGAACTATAATAAATATACTTATTACTTTTATTATTATCAATATAACATGCACTATTAGCCATATTTTACTATTATTATCGCTAGAACTATAATAATTATACTTATTACTCCCGATATTATCAATATAGCATGCATTATTACCCATATAATGCAGTTATTATCGCTAGAACTATAATAATTATACTCATTACTCCCAATATTATCAATATAACATGCATTATTACCCATATAATGCAGTTATTATCGCTAGAACTGTAATAATTATACTTATTACTCCCAATATTATCAATATAACATGCATTATTACCCATATTATGCAGTTATTATCGATAGAACTATAATAAATATACTTATTACTTTTATTATTATCAATGTAACATGCACTATTAGCCATATTTTACTTTTATTATCGCTGGAACTATAAAAATTATACTTACTACTCCAGATATTATCAATATAACATGCATTATACGCATATAATGCAGTTATTATCGCTAGATCTGTAATAATTATACTTATTACTTATATTATTATCAATATAACATGCATTATTACCCATATTATGCAGTTATAATCGCTAGAACTATAATAAATATACTTACTACTTTTATTATCATCAATATAACATGCATTATTACCCATATTATGCAGTTATTATCGATAGAACTATAATAAATATACTCATTACTTTTATTATTATCAATATAACATGCACTATTAGCCATATTTTACTATTATTAGCGCTTGAACAATAATAATTATACATATTACTCCCGATATTATCAATATAACATGCATTATTACCCATATAATGCAGTTATTATCGCTAGAACTGTAATAATTATACTTATTACTTATATTATTATCAATATAACATGCATTAATACCCATATTATGCAGTTATAATCGCTAGAGCTATAATAAATATACTTATTACTCCCGATATTATCAATATAACATCCATTATTACCCATATAATGCAGTTATTATCGCTAGAACTGTAATAATTATACTTATTACTTATATTATCATCAATATAACATGCATTATTACCGATATTATGCAGTTATTATCGCTAGAACTATAATAAATATACTTATTACTCCCGATATTATCAATATAACATCCATTATTACCCATATAATGCAGTTATTATCGCTAGAACTGTAATAGTTATACTTATTACTCCCGATATTATCAATATAACATCCATTATTACCCATATAATGCAGTTATTAGCGCTAGAACTGTAATAATTATACTTATTGCTCCCGATATTATCAATATAACATGCATTATTACGCATATAATGCAGTTATTATCGCTACAACTGTAATAATTATACTTATTACTTATATTATTCTCAATATAACATGCATTATTACCAATATTATGCAGTTATAATCGAGAGAACTGTAATAATTATACTTATTACTTATATTATCATCAATATAACATGCATTATTACACATATTATGCAGTTATTATCGCTAGAACTATAATAAATATACTTATTACTTTTATTATTATCAATATAACATGCACTATTAGCCATATTTTACTATTATTATCGCTAGAACTATAATAATTATACTTATTACTCCCGATATTATCAATATAGCATGCATTATTACCCATATAATGCAGTTATTATCGCTAGAACTGTAATAATTATACTTATTACTTATATTATTATCAATATAACATGCATTATTACCCATATTGTGCAGTTATAATCGCTAGAACTATAATAAATATACTTACTACTTTTATTATCATCAATATAACATGCATTATTGCCCATATTATGCAGTTTTTATCGATAGAACTATAATAAATATACTTATTACTTTTTATTATTATCAACATAACATGCACTATTAGTCATATTTTACTATTATTATCGCTAGAACTATAATAATTATACTTATTACTCCCGATATTATCAATATAACATCCATTATTACCCATATAATGGAGTTGCTATCGCTAGAACTGTAATAATTATACTCATTACTTATATTATCATCAATATAACATCCATTATTACCCATATAATGCAGTTATTATCGCTGGAACTGTAATAATTATACTTATTACTTATATTATTATCAATATAACATGCATTATTACCCACATTATGCAGTTATTATCGCTAGAACCATAATAAATATACTTATTACTTTTATTATTATCAATATAACATGCATTATTACCCATGTAATGCAGTTATTATCGCTAGAACTGTAATAATTATACTTATTACTCCCAATATTATCAATATAACATGCATTATTACCCATATTATGCAGTTATTATCGATAGAACTATAATAAATATACTTATTACTTTTATTATTATCAATGTAACATGCACTATTAGCCATATTTTACTTTTATTATCGCTGGAACTATAAAAATTATACTTACTACTCCAGATATTATCAATATAACATGCATTATACGCATATAATGCAGTTATTATCGCTAGATCTGTAATAATTATACTTATTACGTATATTATTATCAATATAACATGCATTATTACCCATATTATGCAGTTATAATCGCTAGAACTATAATAAATATACTTACTACTTTTATTATCATCAATATAACATGCATTATTACCCATATTATGCAGTTATTATCGATAGAACTATAATAAATATACTCATTACTTTTATTATTATCAATATAACATGCACTATTAGCCATATTTTACTATTATTATCGCTTGAACAATAATAATTATACATATTACTCCCGATATTATCAATATAACATGCATTATTACCCATATAATGCAGTTATTATCGCTAGAACTGTAATAATTATACTTATTACTTATATTATTATCAATATAACATGCATTAATACCCATATTATGCAGTTATAATCGCTAGAACTATAATAAATATACTTATTACTCCCGATATTATCAATATAACATCCATTATTACCCATATAATGCAGTTATTATCGCTAGAACTGTAATAATTATACTTATTACTTATATTATCATCAATATAACATGCATTATTACCGATATTATGCAGTTATTATCGCTAGAACTATAATAAATATACTTATTACTCCCGATATTATCAATATAACATCCATTATTACCCATATAATGCAGTTATTATCGCTAGAACTGTAATAGTTATACTTATTACTCCCGATATTATCAATATAACATCCATTATTACCCATATAATGCAGTTATTAGCGCTAGAACTGTAATAATTATACTTATTGCTCCCGATATTATCAATATAACATGCATTATTACGCATATAATGCAGTTATTATCGCTACAACTGTAATAATTATACTTATTACTTATATTATTCTCAATATAACATGCATTATTACCAATATTATGCAGTTATAATCGAGAGAACTGTAATAATTATACTTATTACTTATATTATCATCAATATAACATGCATTATTACCCTTATTATGCAGTTATTATCGCTAGAACTATAATAAATATACTTATTACTTTTATTATTATCAATATAACATGCACTATTAGCCATATTTTACTATTATTATCGCTAGAACTATAATAATTATACTTATTACTCCCGCTATTATCAATATAGCATGCATTATTACCCATATAATGCAGTTATTATCGCTAGAACTGTAATAATTATACTTATTACTTATATTATTATCAATATAACATGCATTATTACCCATATTATGCAGTTATAATCGCTAGAACTATAATAAATATACTTACTACTTTCATTATCATCAATATAACATGCATTATTGCCCATATTATGCAGTTTTTATCGATAGAACTATAATAAATATACTTATTACTTTTTATTATTATCAACATAACATGCACTATTAGTCATACTTTACTCTTATTATCGCTAGAACTATAATAATTATACTTATTACTCCCGATATTATCAATATAACATCCATTATTACCCATATAATGGAGTTGCTATCGCTAGAACTGTAATAATTATACTCATTACTTATATTATCATCAATATAACATCCATTATTACCCATATAATGCAGTTATTATCGCTGGAACTGTAATAATTATACTTATTACTTATATTATTATCAATATAACATGCATTATTACCCACATTATGCAGTTATTATCGCTAGAACTATAATAAATATACTTATTACTTTTATTATTATCAATATAACATCCATTATTACCCATATAATGCAGTTATTATCGCTGGAACTGTAATAATTATACTTATTACTTATATTATTATCAATATAACATGCATTATTACCCATATTATGCAGTTATTATCGACAGAACTGTAATAAATATACTTATTACTCCCGATATTATCAATATAACATCCATTATTACCCATATAATGGAGTTGCTATCGCTAGAACTGTAATAATTATACTCATTACTTATATTATTATCAATATAACATGCATTATTACCCACATTATGCAGTTATTATCGCTAGAACCATAATAAATATACTTATTACTTTTATTATTATCAATATAACATGCATTATTACCCATGTAATGCAGTTATTATCGCTAGAACTGTAATAATTATACTTATTACTTATATTATTATTAATATAACATGCATTATTACCCATATTATGCAGTTATAATCGCTAGAACTATAATAAATATACTTATTACTCCCGATATTATCAATATAACATCCATTATTACCCATATAATGCAGTTATTATCGCTGGAACTGTAATAATTATACTTACTACTTTTATTATTATCAATATAACATGCATTATTACCCATGTAATGCAGTTATTATCGCTAGAACTATAGTAAATATACTTACTACTCCCGATATTATCAATATAACATCCATTATTACCCATATAATGCAGTTATTATCGCTGGAACTGTAATAATTATACTTATTACTTATATTATTATCAATATAACATGCATTATTACCCATATTATGCAGTTATTATCGACAGAACTATAATAAATATACTTATTACTTTTATTATTATCAATATAACATCCATTATTACCCATATAATGCAGTTATTATCGCTGGAACTGTAATAATTATACTTATTACTTATATTATTATCAATATAACATGCATTATTACCCATATTATGCAGTTATTATCGACAGAACTGTAATAAATATACTTATTACTCCCGATATTATCAATATAACATCCATTATTACCCATATAATGCAGTTATTATCGCTAGAACTATAATAATTATACTTATTACTTATATTATTAGCAATATAACGTGCATTATTACCCATGTTATGCAGTTATTATCGCTAGAACTCTAATAAATATACTTATTACTTTTGTGATCATCAATATAGCATGCATTATTACCCATATTATGCAGTTATTATCGATAGAATTATAATAAATATACTTATTACTTTTATTATTATCTGTATAACACGCATTATTACCCATATTATGCAGTTATTATCGCTACAACTGTAATAACTATACTTATTACTTATATTATCATCAATATAACATGCATTATTACCCATATAATGCAGTTATTATCGCTAGAACTGTAATAATTATACTTATTACTTATATTATTAGCAATATAACGTGCATTATTACCCATATTATGCAGTTATTATCGCTAGAACTGTAATAATTATACCTATTAATTATATTATTATCAATATAACATGCATTATTACCCATATTATGCAGTTATAATCGCTAGAACTATAATAAATATACTTACTACTTTTATTATCATCAATATAACATGCATTATTACCCATGTTATGCAGTTATTATTGATAGAACTATAATAAATATACTTATTACTTTTATTATTATCAATATAACATGCACTATTAGCCATATTTTACTATTATTATCGCTAGAACTGTAATAAATACACTTATAACTTTTATTATCATCAATATAACATGCATTATTACCCATATTATGCAGTTATTATCGATAGAACTATAATAAATATACTTATTACTTTTATTATTATCAATGTAACATGCACTATTAGCCATATTTTACTTTTATTATCGCTGGAACTATAAAAATTATACTTACTACTCCAGATATTATCAATATAACATGCATTATACGCATATAATGCAGTTATTATCGCTACAACTGTAATAATTATACTTATTACTTATATTATTCTCAATATAACATGCATTATTACCCATATTATGCTGTTATAATCGCTAGAACTATAATAAATATACTTACTACTTTTATTATCATCAATATAACATGCATTATTACCCATATTATGCAGTCATTATCGATAGAACTGTAATAATTATACTTATTACTTTTATTATTATCAATATAACATGCATTATTACCCATATTATGCAGTTTTTATCGATAGAACTATAATAAATATACTTATTACTTTTATTATCATCAATATAACATGCATTATTACCCATATTATGCAGTTATAATCGAGAGAACTGTAATAATTATACTTATTACTTATATTATCATCAATATAACATGCATTATTACCCATATTATGCAGTTATTATCGCTAGAACTGTAATAAATATACTTATTACTTTTATTATTATCAACATAACATGCACTATTAGTCATATTTTACTATTATTATCGCTAGAACTATAATAATTATACTTATTACTCCCGATATTATCAATATAGCATGCATTATTACCCATATAATACAGTTATTATCGCTAGAACTGTAATAATTATACTTATTACTTATATTATTATCAATATAACATGCATTATTACCCATATTATGCAGTTATAATCGAGAGAACTGTAATAAATATACTTATTACTTTTTTATTATGAATATAACATGCATTATTACCCATATTATGCAGTTATTATCGCTAGAACTATAATAAATATACGTATTACTTTTGTTATCATCAATATAACATGCATTATTACCCATATTATGCAGTTATTATCGCTAGAACTGTAATAAATATACTTATTACTTTTTTATTATGAATATAACATGCACTCTTAGCCATACTTTACTAGTATTATCGCTAAAACTGTAATAATTATACTTATTACTCCCGATATTATCAATATAACATCCATTATTACCCATATAATGCAGTTATTATCGCTAGAACTGTAATAGTTATACTTATTACTCCCGATATTATCAATATAACATCCATTATTACCCATATAATGCAGTTATTATCGCTAGAACTGTAATAGTTATACTTATTACTCCCGATATTATCAATATAACATCCATTATTACCCATATAATGCAGTTATTAGCGCTAGAACTGTAATAATTATACTTATTGCTCCCGATATTATCAATATAACATGCATTATTACGCATATAATGCAGTTATTATCGCTACAACTGTAATAATTATACTTATTACTTATATTATTCTCAATATAACATGCATTATTACCCATATTATGCAGTTATAATCGCTAGAACTATAATAAATATACTTACTACTTTTATTATCATCAATATAACATGCATTATTACCCATATTATGCAGTCATTATCGATAGAACTGTAATAAATATACTTATTACTTTTATTATTATCAATATAACATGCATTATTACCCATATTATGCAGTTTTTATCGATAGAACTATAATAAATATACTTATTACTTTTATTATCATCAATATAACATGCATTATTACCCATATTATGCAGTTATAATCGAGAGAACTGTAATAATTATACTTATTACTTATATTATCATCAATATAACATGCATTATTACCCATATTATGCAGTTATTATCGCTAGAACTGTAATAAATATACTTATTACTTTTATTATTATCAACATAACATGCACTATTAGTCATATTTTACTATTATTATCGCTAGAACTATAATAATTATACTTATTACTCCCGATATTATCAATAAAGCATGCATTATTACCCATATAATACAGTTATTATCGCTAGAACTGTAATAATTATACTTATTACTTATATTATTATCAATATAACATGCATTATTACCCATATTATGCAGTTATAATCGAGAGAACTGTAATAAATATACTTACTACTTTTATTATTATCAATATAACATGCATTATTACCCATGTAATGCAGTTATTATCGCTAGAACTATAGTAAATATACTTACTACTCCCGATATTATCAATATAACATCCATTATTACCCATATAATGCAGTTATTATCGCTGGAACTGTAATAATTATACTTATTACTTATATTATTATCAATATAACATGCATTATTACCCATATTATGCAGTTATTATCGACAGAACTATAATAAATATACTTATTACTTTTATTATTATCAATATAACATCCATTATTACCCATATAATGCAGTTATTATCGCTGGAACTGTAATAATTATACTTATTACTTATATTATTATCAATATAACATGCATTATTACCCATATTATGCAGTTATTATCGACAGAACTGTAATAAATATACTTATTACTCCCGATATTATCAATATAACATCCATTATTACCCATATAATGGAGTTGCTATCGCTAGAACTGTAATAATTATACTCATTACTTATATTATCATCAATATAACATCCATTATTACCCATATAATGCAGTTATTATCGCTGGAACTGTAATAAATATACTTATTACTCCCGATATTATCAATATAACATCCATTATTACCCATATAATGCAGTTATTATCGCTAGAACTGTAATAGTTATACTTATTACTCCCGATATTATCAATATAACATCCATTATTACCCATATAATGCAGTTATTAGCGCTAGAACTGTAATAATTATACTTATTGCTCCCGATATTATCAATATAACATGCATTATTACGCATATAATGCAGTTATTATCGCTTCAACTGTAATAATTATACTTATTACTTATATTATTCTCAATATAACATGCATTATTACGCATATTATGCAGTTATAATCGCTAGAACTATAATAAATATACTTACTACTTTTATTATCATCAATATAACATGCATTATTACCCATATTATGCAGTCATTATCGATAGAACTGTAATAAATATACTTATTACTTTTATTATTATCAATATAACATGCATTATTACCCATATTATGCAGTTTTTATCGATAGAACTATAATAAATATACTTATTACTTTTATTATCATCAATATAACATGCATTATTACCCATATTATGCAGTTATAATCGAGAGAACTGTAATAATTATACTTATTACTTATATTATCATCAATATAACATGCATTATTACCCATATTATGCAGTTATTATCGCTAGAACTGTAATAAATATACTTATTACTTTTATTATTATCAACATAACATGCACTATTAGTCATATTTTACTATTATTATCGCTAGAACTATAATAATTATACTTATTACTCCCGATATTATCAATATAGCATGCATTATTACCCATATAATACAGTTATTATCGCTAGAACTGTAATAATTATACTTATTACTTATATTATTATCAATATAACATGCATTATTACCCATATTATGCAGTTATAATCGAGAGAACTGTAATAAATATACTTACTACTTTTATTATCATCAATATAACATGCATTATTACCCATATTATGCAGTCATTATCGATAGAACTGTAATAAATATACTTATTACTTTTATTATTATCAATATAACATGCATTATTACCCATATTATGCAGTTTTTATCGATAGAACTATAATAAATATACTTATTACTTTTATTATCATCAATATAACATGCATTATTACCCATATTATGCAGTTATAATCGAGAGAACTGTAATAATTATACTTATTACTTATATTATCATCAATATAACATGCATTATTACCCATATTATGCAGTTATTATCGCTAGAACTGTAATAAATATACTTATTACTTTTATTATTATCAACATAACATGCACTATTAGTCATATTTTACTATTATTATCGCTAGAACTATAATAATTATACTTATTACTCCCGATATTATCAATATAGCATGCATTATTACCCATATAATACAGTTATTATCGCTAGAACTGTAATAATTATACTTATTACTTATATTATTATCAATATAACATGCATTATTACCCATATTATGCAGTTATAATCGAGAGAACTGTAATAAATATACTTATTACTTTTTTATTATGAATATAACATGCATTATTACCCATATTATGCAGTTATTATCGCTAGAACTATAATAAATATACGTATTACTTTTGTTATCATCAATATAACATGCATTATTACCCATATTATGCAGTTATTATCGCTAGAACTGTAATAAATATACTTATTACTTTTTTATTATGAATATAACATGCACTCTTAGCCATACTTTACTAGTATTATCGCTAAAACTGTAATAATTATACTTATTACTCCCGATATTATCAATATAACATCCATTATTACCCATATAATGCAGTTATTATCGCTAGAACTATAATAATTATACTTATTACTTATATTATTAGCAATATAACGTGCATTATTACCCATGTTATGCAGTTATTATCGCAAGAACTCTAATAAATATACTTATTACTTATATTATTAGCAATATAACGTGCATTATTACCCATATTATGCAGTTTTTATCGATAGAACTATAATAAATATACTTATTACTTTTATTATCATCAATATAACATGCATTATTACCCATATTATGCAGTTATAATCGAGAGAACTGTAATAATTATACTTATTACTTATATTAACATCAATATAACATGCATTATTACCCATATTATGCAGTTATTATCGCTAGAACTGTAATAAATATACTTATTACTTTTATTATTATCAACATAACATGCACTATTAGTCATATTTTACTATTATTATCGCTAGAACTATAATAATTATACTTATTACTCCCGATATTATCAATATAGCATGCATTATTACCCATATAATACAGTTATTATCGCTAGAACTGTAATAATTATACTTATTACTTATATTATTATCAACATAACATGCATTATTACCCATATTATGCAGTTATAATCGAGAGAACTGTAATAAATATACTTATTACTTTTTTATTATGAATATAACATGCATTATTACCCATATTATGCAGTTATTATCGCTAGAACTATAATAAATATACGTATTACTTTTGTTATCATCAATATAACATGCATTATTACCCATATTATGCAGTTATTATCGCTAGAACTGTAATAAATATACTTATTACTTTTTTATTATGAATATAACATGCACTCTTAGCCATACTTTACTAGTATTATCGCTAAAACTGTAATAATTATACTTATTACTCCCGATATTATCAATATAACATCCATTATTACCCATATAATGCAGTTATTATCGCTAGAACTATAATAATTATACTTATTACTTATATTATTAGCAATATAACGTGCATTATTACCCATGTTATGCAGTTATTATCGCAAGAACTCTAATAAATATACTTATTACTTATATTATTAGCAATATAACGTGCATTATTACCCATATTATGCAGCTTTATCGCTAGAACTATAATAAATATACTTATTACTCCCGATATTATCAATATAACATCCATTATTACCCATATAATGCAGTTATTATCGCTAGAACTGTAATAGTTATACTTATTACTCCCGATATTATCAATATAACATCCATTATTACCCATATAATGCAGTTATTATCGCTAGAACTGTAATAGTTATACTTATTACTCCCGATATTATCAATATAACATCCATTATTACCCATATAATGCAGTTATTAGCGCTAGAACTGTAATAATTATACTTATTGCTCCCGATATTATCAATATAACATGCATTATTACGCATATAATGCAGTTATTATCGCTACAACTGTAATAATTATACTTATTACTTATATTATTCTCAATATAACATGCATTATTACCCATATTATGCAGTTATAATCGCTAGAACTATAATAAATATACTTACTACTTTTATTATCATCAATATAACATGCATTATTACCCATATTATGCAGTCATTATCGATAGAACTGTAATAAATATACTTATTACTTTTATTATTATCAATATAACATGCATTATTACCCATATTATGCAGTTTTTATCGATAGAACTATAATAAATATACTTATTACTTTTATTATCATCAATATAACATGCATTATTACCCATATTATGCAGTTATAATCGAGAGAACTGTAATAATTATACTTATTACTTATATTATCATCAATATAACATGCATTATTACCCATATTATGCAGTTATTATCGCTAGAACTGTAATAAATATACTTATTACTTTTATTATTATCAACATAACATGCACTATTAGTCATATTTTACTATTATTATCGCTAGAACTATAATAATTATACTTATTACTCCCGATATTATCAATATAGCATGCATTATTACCCATATAATACAGTTATTATCGCTAGAACTGTAATAATTATACTTATTACTTATATTATTATCAATATAACATGCATTATTACCCATATTATGCAGTTATAATCGAGAGAACTGTAATAAATATACTTACTACTTTTATTATCATCAATATAACATGCATTATTACCCATATTATGCAGTCATTATCGATAGAACTGTAATAAATATACTTATTACTTTTATTATTATCAATATAACATGCATTATTACCCATATTATGCAGTTTTTATCGATAGAACTATAATAAATATACTTATTACTTTTATTATCATCAATATAACATGCATTATTACCCATATTATGCAGTTATAATCGAGAGAACTGTAATAATTATACTTATTACTTATATTATCATCAATATAACATGCATTATTACCCATATTATGCAGTTATTATCGCTAGAACTGTAATAAATATACTTATTACTTTTATTATTATCAACATAACATGCACTATTAGTCATATTTTACTATTATTATCGCTAGAACTATAATAATTATACTTATTACTCCCGATATTATCAATATAGCATGCATTATTACCCATATAATACAGTTATTATCGCTAGAACTGTAATAATTATACTTATTACTTATATTATTATCAATATAACATGCATTACTACCCATATTATGCAGTTATAATCGAGAGAACTGTAATAAATATACTTATTACTTTTTTATTATGAATATAACATGCATTATTACCCATATTATGCAGTTATTATCGCTAGAACTATAATAAATATACGTATTACTTTTGTTATCATCAATATAACATGCATTATTACCCATATTATGCAGTTATTATCGCTAGAACTGTAATAAATATACTTATTACTTTTTTATTATGAATATAACATGCACTCTTAGCCATACTTTACTAGTATTATCGCTAAAACTGTAATAATTATACTTATTACTCCCGATATTATCAATATAACATCCATTATTACCCATATAATGCAGTTATTATCGCTAGAACTATAATAATTATACTTATTACTTATATTATTAGCAATATAACGTGCATTATTACCCATGTTATGCAGTTATTATCGCAAGAACTCTAATAAATATACTTATTACTTATATTATTAGCAATATAACGTGCATTATTACCCATATTATGCAGTTATTATCGCTAGAACTGTAATAGTTATACTTATTACTCCCGATATTATCAATATAACATCCATTATTACCCATATAATGCAGTTATTATCGCTAGAACTGTAATAGTTATACTTATTACTCCCGATATTATCAATATAACATCCATTATTACCCATATAATGCAGTTATTAGCGCTAGAACTGTAATAATTATACTTATTGCTCCCGATATTATCAATATAACATGCATTATTACGCATATAATGCAGTTATTATCGCTACAACTGTAATAATTATACTTATTACTTATATTATTCTCAATATAACATGCATTATTACCCATATTATGCAGTTATAATCGCTAGAACTATAATAAATATACTTACTACTTTTATTATCATCAATATAACATGCATTATTACCCATATTATGCAGTCATTATCGATAGAACTGTAATAAATATACTTATTACTTTTATTATTATCAATATAACATGCATTATTACCCATATTATGCAGTTTTTATCGATAGAACTATAATAAATATACTTATTACTTTTATTATCATCAATATAACATGCATTATTACCCATATTATGCAGTTATAATCGAGAGAACTGTAATAATTATACTTATTACTTATATTATCATCAATATAACATGCATTATTACCCATATTATGCAGTTATTATCGCTAGAACTGTAATAAATATACTTATTACTTTTATTATTATCAACATAACATGCACTATTAGTCATATTTTACTATTATTATCGCTAGAACTATAATAATTATACTTATTACTCCCGATATTATCAATAAAGCATGCATTATTACCCATATAATACAGTTATTATCGCTAGAACTGTAATAATTATACTTATTACTTATATTATTATCAATATAACATGCATTATTACCCATATTATGCAGTTATAATCGAGAGAACTGTAATAAATATACTTATTACTTTTTTATTATGAATATAACATGCATTATTACCCATATTATGCAGTTATTATCGCTAGAACTATAATAAATATACGTATTACTTTTGTTATCATCAATATAACATGCATTATTACCCATATTATGCAGTTATTATCGCTAGAACTGTAATAAATATACTTATTACTTTTTTATTATGAATATAACATGCACTCTTAGCCATACTTTACTTGTATTATCGCTAAAACTGTAATAATTATACTTATTACTCCCGATATAATCAATATAACATGCATTATTACCCATATAATGCAGTTATTATCGCTAGAACTGTAATAATTATACTTAGTACTTATATTATTAGCAATATAACGTGCATTATTACCCACATTATGCAGTTATTATCGCTAGAACTATAATAAATATACGTATTACTTTTATTATCATCAATATAACATGCATTATTACCCATATTATGCAGTTATTATCGATAGAACTGTAATAAATATACTTATTACTTTTATTATTATCAATATAACATGCACTATTAGCCATATTTTACTTTTATTATCGCTAGAACTATAAAAATTATACTTACTACTCCAGATATTATCAATATAACATGCATTATACGCATATAATGCAGTTATTATCGCTAGAACTGTAATACTTATACTTATTAATTATATTATTATCAATATAACATGCATTATTACCCATATTATGCAGTTATAATCGCTAGAACTATAATAAATATACTTACTACTTTTATTATCATCAATATAACATGCATTATTACCCATATTATGCAGTTATTATTGATAGAACTATTATAAATATACTTATTACTTTTATTATTATCAATATAACATGCACTATTAGCCATATTTTACTATTATTATCGCTAGAACTGTAATAAATACACTTATTACTTTTATTATCATCAATATAACATGCATTATTACCCATATTATGCAGTTATTATCGATAGAACTATAATAAATATACTTATTACTTTTATTATTATCAATGTAACATGCACTATTAGCCATATTTTACTTTTATTATCGCTGGAACTATAAAAATTATACTTACTACTCCAGATATTATCAATATAACATGCATTATACGCATATAATGCAGTTATTATCGCTAGATCTGTAATAATTATACTTATTACTTATATTATTATCAATATAACATGCATTATTACCCATATTATGCAGTTATAATCGCTAGAACTATAATAAATATACTTACTACTTTTATTATCATCAATATAACATGCATTATTACCCATATTATGCAGTTATTATCGATAGAACTATAATAAATATACTCATTACTTTTATTATTATCAATATAACATGCACTATTAGCCATATTTTACTATTATTATCGCTAGAACAATAATAATTATACATATTACTCCCGATATTATCAATATAACATCCATTATTACCCATATAATGCAGTTATTATCGCTAGAACTGTAATAATTATACTTATTACTTATATTATCATCAATATAACATGCATTATTACCGATATTATGCAGTTATTATCGCTAGAACTGTAATAAATATACTTATTACTCCCGATATTATCAATATAACATCCATTATTACCCATATAATGCAGTTATTATCGCTAGAACTGTAATAGTTATACTTATTACTCCCGATATTATCAATATAACATCCATTATTACCCATATAATGCAGTTATTAGCGCTAGAACTGTAATAATTATACTTATTGCTCCCGATATTATCAATATAACATGCATTATTACGCATATAATGCAGTTATTATCGCTACAACTGTAATAATTATACTTATTACTTATATTATTCTCAATATAACATGCATTATTACCCATATTATGCAGTTTTTATCGATAGAACTATAATAAATATACTTATTACTTTTATTATCATCAATATAACATGCATTATTACCCATATTATGCAGTTATAAACGAGAGAACTGTAATAATTATACTTATTACTTATATTATCATCAATATAACATGCATTATTACCCATATTATGCAGTTACTATCGCTAGAACTGTAATAAATATACTTGTTACTTTTATTATTATCAATATAACATGCACTATTAGCCATATTTTACTATTATTATCGCTAGAACAATAATAATTTTACATATTACTCCCGATATTATTAATATAACATGCATTATTACCCATATAATGCAGTTATTATCGCTAGAACTGTAATAATTATACTTATTACTTATATTATTATCAATATAACATGCATTAATACCCATATTATGCAGTTATAATCGCTAGAACTATAATAAATATACTTATTACTCCCGATATTATCAATATAACATCCATTATTACCCATATAATGCAGTTATTATCGCTAGAACTGTAATAATTATACTTACTACTTATATTATCATCAATATAACATGCATTATTACCCACATTATGCAGTTATTATCGCTAGAACCATAATAAATATACTTATTACTTTTATTATTATCAATATAACATGCATTATTACCCATGTAATGCAGTTATTATCGCTAGAACTGTAATAATTATACTTATTACTCCCAATATTATCAATATAACATGCATTATTACCCATATTATGCAGTTATTATCGATAGAACTATAATAAATATACTTATTACTTTTATTATTATCAATGTAACATGCACTATTAGCCATATTTTACTTTTATTATCGCTGGAACTATAAAAATTATACTTACTACTCCAGATATTATCAATATAACATGCATTATACGCATATAATGCAGTTATTATCGCTAGATCTGTAATAATTATACTTATTACTTTTATTATTATCAACATAACATGCACTATTAGTCATATTTTACTATTATTATCGCTAGAACTATAATAATTATACTTATTACTCCCGATATTATCAATATAGCATGCATTATTACCCATATAATACAGTTATTATCGCTAGAACTGTAATAATTATACTTATTACTTATATTATTATCAATGTAACATGCATTATTACCCATATTATGCAGTTATAATCGAGAGAACTGTAATAAATATACTTACTACTTTTATTATCATCAATATAACATGCATTATTACCCATATTATGCAGTCATTATCGATAGAACTGTAATAAATATACTTATTACTTTTATTATTATCAATATAACATGCATTATTACCCATATTATGCAGTTTTTATCGATAGAACTATAATAAATATACTTATTACTTTTATTATCATCAATATAACATGCATTATTACCCATATTATGCAGTTATAATCGAGAGAACTGTAATAATTATACTTATTACTTATATTATCATCAATATAACATGCATTATTACCCATATTATGCAGTTATTATCGCTAGAACTGTAATAAATATACTTATTACTTTTATTATTATCAACATAACATGCACTATTAGTCATATTTTACTATTATTATCGCTAGAACTATAATAATTATACTTATTACTCCCGATATTATCAATATAGCATGCATTATTACCCACATAATACAGTTATTATCGCTAGAACTGTAATAATTATACTTATTACATATATTATTATCAATATAACATGCATTATTACCCATATTATGCAGTTATAATCGAGAGAACTGTAATAAATATACTTATTACTTTTTTATTATGAATATAACATGCATTATTACCCATATTATGCAGTTATTATCGCTAGAACTATAATAAATATACGTATTACTTTTGTTATCATCAATATAACATGCATTATTACCCATATTATGCAGTTATTATCGCTAGAACTGTAATAAATATACTTATTACTTTTTTATTATGAATATAACATGCACTCTTAGCCATACTTTACTAGTATTATCGCTAAAACTGTAATAATTATACTTATTACTCCCGATATTATCAATATAACATCCATTATTACCCATATAATGCAGTTATTATCGCTAGAACTATAATAATTATACTTATTACTTATATTATTAGCAATATAACGTGCATTATTACCCATGTTATGCAGTTATTATCGCAAGAACTCTAATAAATATACTTATTACTTATATTATTAGCAATATAACGTGCATTATTACCCATATTATGCAGTTATTATCGCTAGAACTATAATAAATATACTTATTACTCCCGATATTATCAATATAACATCCATTATTACCCATATAATGCAGTTATTATCGCTAGAACTGTAATAGTTATACTTATTACTCCCGATATTATCAATATAACATCCATTATTACCCATATAATGCAGTTATTATCGCTAGAACTGTAATAGTTATACTTATTACTCCCGATATTATCAATATAACATCCATTATTACCCATATAATGCAGTTATTAGCGCTAGAACTGTAATAATTATACTTATTGCTCCAGATATTATCTATATAACATGCATTATTACGCATATAATGCAGTTATTATCGCTACTACTGTAATAATTATACTTATTACTTATATTATTCTCAATATAACATGCATTATTACCCATATTATGCAGTTATAATCGCTAGAACTATAATAAATATACTTACTACTTTTATTATCATCAATATAACATGCATTATTACCCATATTATGCAGTTATAATCGCTAGAACTATAATAAATATACTTACTACTTTTATTATCATCAATATAACATGCATTATTACCCATATTATGCAGTTATTATCGATAGAACTATAATAAATATACTCATTACTTTTATTATTATCAATATAACATGCACTATTAGCCATATTTTACTATTATTATCGCTAGAACAATAATAATTATACATATTACTCCCGATATTATCAATATAACATCCATTATTACCCATATAATGCAGTTATTATCGCTAGAACTGTAATAATTATACTTATTACTTATATTATCATCAATATAACATGCATTATTACCGATATTATGCAGTTATTATCGCTAGAACTGTAATAAATATACTTATTACTCCCGATATTATCAATATAACATCCATTATTACCCATATAATGCAGTTATTATCGCTAGAACTGTAATAGTTATACTTATTACTCCCGATATTATCAATATAACATCCATTATTACCCATATAATGCAGTTATTAGCGCTAGAACTGTAATAATTATACTTATTGCTCCCGATATTATCAATATAACATGCATTATTACGCATATAATGCAGTTATTATCGCTACAACTGTAATAATTATACTTATTACTTATATTATTCTCAATATAACATGCATTATTACCCATATTATGCAGTTATAATCGCTAGAACTATAATAAATATACGTATTACTTTTATTATCATCAATATAACATGCATTATTACCGATATTATGCAGTTATTATTGATAGACCTATAATAAATACACTTATTACTTTTATTATCATCAATATAACATGCATTATTACCCATATTATGCAGTTATTATCGATAGAACTGTAATAATTATACTTATTACTTTTATTATTATCAATATAACATGCATTATTACCCATATTATGCAGTTTTTATCGATAGAACTATAATAAATATACTTATTACTTTTATTATCATCAATATAACATGCATTATTACCCATATTATGCAGTTATAAACGAGAGAACTGTAATAATTATACTTATTACTTATATTATCATCAATATAACATGCATTATTACCCATATTATGCAGTTACTATCGCTAGAACTGTAATAAATATACTTGTTACTTTTATTATTATCAATATAACATGCACTATTAGCCATATTTTACTATTATTATCGCTAGAACAATAATAATTATACATATTACTCCCGATATTATTAATATAACATGCATTATTACCCATATAATGCAGTTATTATCGCTAGAACTGTAATAATTATACTTATTACTTATATTATTATCAATATAACATGCATTAATACCCATATTATGCAGTTATAATCGCTAGAACTATAATAAATATACTTATTACTCCCGATATTATCAATATAACATCCATTATTACCCATATAATGCAGTTATTATCGCTAGAACTGTAATAATTATACTTACTACTTATATTATCATCAATATAACATGCATTATTACCCACATTATGCAGTTATTATCGCTAGAACCATAATAAATATACTTATTACTTTTATTATTATCAATATAACATGCATTATTACCCATGTAATGCAGTTATTATCGCTAGAACTGTAATAATTATACTTATTACTCCCAATATTATCAATATAACATGCATTATTACCCATATTATGCAGTTATTATCGATAGAACTATAATAAATATACTTATTACTTTCATTATTATCAATGTAACATGCACTATTAGCCATATTTTACTTTTATTATCGCTGGAACTATAAAAATTATACTTACTACTCCAGATATTATCAATATAACATGCATTATACGCATATAATGCAGTTATTATCGCTAGATCTGTAATAATTATACTTATTACGTATATTATTATCAATATAACATGCATTATTACCCATATTATGCAGTTATAATCGCTAGAACTATAATAAATATACTTACTACTTTTATTATCATCAATATAACATGCATTATTACCCATATTATGCAGTTATTATCGATAGAACTATAATAAATATACTCATTACTTTTATTATTATCAATATAACATGCACTATTAGCCATATTTTACTATTATTATCGCTTGAACAATAATAATTATACATATTACTCCCGATATTATCAATATAACATGCATTATTACCCATATAATGCAGTTATTATCGCTAGAACTGTAATAATTATACTTATTACTTATATTATTATCAATATAACATGCATTAATACCCATATTATGCAGTTATAATCGCTAGAACTATAATAAATATACTTATTACTCCCGATATTATCAATATAACATCCATTATTACCCATATAATGCAGTTATTATCGCTAGAACTGTAATAATTATACTTATTACTTATATTATCATCAATATAACATGCATTATTACCGATATTATGCAGTTATTATCGCTAGAACTATAATAAATATACTTATTACTCCCGATATTATCAATATAACATCCATTATTACCCATATAATGCAGTTATTATCGCTAGAACTGTAATAGTTATACTTATTACTCCCGATATTATCAATATAACATCCATTATTACCCATATAATGCAGTTATTAGCGCTAGAACTGTAATAATTATACTTATTGCTCCCGATATTATCAATATAACATGCATTATTACGCATATAATGCAGTTATTATCGCTACAACTGTAATAATTATACTTATTACTTATATTATTCTCAATATAACATGCATTATTACCAATATTATGCAGTTATAATCGAGAGAACTGTAATAATTATACTTATTACTTATATTATCATCAATATAACATGCATTATTACCCATATTATGCAGTTATTATCGCTAGAACTATAATAAATATACTTATTACTTTTATTATTATCAATATAACATGCACTATTAGCCATATTTTACTATTATTATCGCTAGAACTATAATAATTATACTTATTACTCCCGATATTATCAATATAGCATGCATTATTACCCATATAATGCAGTTATTATCGCTAGAACTGTAATAATTATACTTATTACTTATATTATTATCAATATAACATGCATTATTACCCATATTATGCAGTTATAATCGCTAGAACTATAATAAATATACTTACTACTTTCATTATCATCAATATAACATGCATTATTGCCCATATTATGCAGTTTTTATCGATAGAACTATAATAAATATACTTATTACTTTTTATTATTATCAACATAACATGCACTATTAGTCATATTTTACTATTATTATCGCTAAAACTATTATAATTATACTTATTACTCCCGATATTATCAATATAACATCCATTATTACCCATATAATGGAGTTGCTATCGCTAGAACTGTAATAATTATACTCATTACTTATATTATCATCAATATAACATCCATTATTACCCATATAATGCAGTTATTATCGCTGGAACTGTAATAATTATACTTATTACTTATATTATTATCAATATAACATGCATTATTACCCACATTATGCAGTTATTATCGCTAGAACCATAATAAATATACTTATTACTTTTATTATTATCAATATAACATGCATTATTACCCATGTAATGCAGTTATTATCGCTAGAACTGTAATAATTATACTTATTACTTATATTATTATTAATATAACATGCATTATTACCCATATTATGCAGTTATAATCGCTAGAACTATAATAAATATACTTATTACTCCCGATATTATCAATATAACATCCATTATTACCCATATAATGCAGTTATTATCGCTGGAACTGTAATAATTATACTTACTACTTTTATTATTATCAATATAACATGCATTATTACCCATGTAATGCAGTTATTATCGCTAGAACTATAGTAAATATACTTACTACTCCCGATATTATCAATATAACATCCATTATTACCCATATAATGCAGTTATTATCGCTGGAACTGTAATAATTATACTTATTACTTATATTATTATCAATATAACATGCATTATTACCCATATTATGCAGTTATTATCGACAGAACTATAATAAATATACTTATTACTTTTATTATTATCAATATAACATCCATTATTACCCATATAATGCAGTTATTATCGCTGGAACTGTAATAATTATACTTATTACTTATATTATTATCAATATAACATGCATTATTACCCATATTTTGCAGTTATTATCGACAGAACTGTAATAAATATACTTATTACTCCCGATATTATCAATATAACATGCATTATACGCATATAATGCAGTTATTATCGCTAGATCTGTAATAATTATACTTATTACGTATATTATTATCAATATAACATGCATTATTACCCATATTATGCAGTTATAATCGCTAGAACTATAATAAATATACTTACTACTTTTATTATCATCAATATAACATGCATTATTACCCATATTATGCAGTTATTATCGATAGAACTATAATAAATATACTCATTACTTTTATTATTATCAATATAACATGCACTATTAGCCATATTTTACTATTATTATCGCTTGAACAATAATAATTATACATATTACTCCCGATATTATCAATATAACATGCATTATTACCCATATAATGCAGTTATTATCGCTAGAACTGTAATAATTATACTTATTACTTATATTATTATCAATATAACATGCATTAATACCCATATTATGCAGTTATAATCGCTAGAACTATAATAAATATACTTATTACTCCCGATATTATCAATATAACATCCATTATTACCCATATAATGCAGTTATTATCGCTAGAACTGTAATAATTATACTTATTACTTATATTATCATCAATATAACATGCATTATTACCGATATTATGCAGTTATTATCGCTAGAACTATAATAAATATACTTATTACTCCCGATATTATCAATATAACATCCATTATTACCCATATAATGCAGTTATTATCGCTAGAACTGTAATAGTTATACTTATTACTCCCGATATTATCAATATAACATCCATTATTACCCATATAATGCAGTTATTAGCGCTAGAACTGTAATAATTATACTTATTGCTCCCGATATTATCAATATAACATGCATTATTACGCATATAATGCAGTTATTATCGCTACAACTGTAATAATTATACTTATTACTTATATTATTCTCAATATAACATGCATTATTACCAATATTATGCAGTTATAATCGAGAGAACTGTAATAATTATACTTATTACTTATATTATCATCAATATAACATGCATTATTACCCATATTATGCAGTTATTATCGCTAGAACTATAATAAATATACTTATTACTTTTATTATTATCAATATAACATGCACTATTAGCCATATTTTACTATTATTATCGCTAGAACTATAATAATTATACTTATTACTCCCGATATTATCAATATAGCATGCATTATTACCCATATAATGCAGTTATTATCGCTAGAACTGTAATAATTATACTTATTACTTATATTATTATCAATATAACATGCATTATTACCCATATTATGCAGTTATAATCGCTAGAACTATAATAAATATACTTACTACTTTCATTATCATCAATATAACATGCATTATTGCCCATATTATGCAGTTTTTATCGATAGAACTATAATAAATATACTTATTACTTTTTATTATTATCAACATAACATGCACTATTAGTCATATTTTACTATTATTATCGCTAAAACTATTATAATTATACTTATTACTCCCGATATTATCAATATAACATCCATTATTACCCATATAATGGAGTTGCTATCGCTAGAACTGTAATAATTATACTCATTACTTATATTATCATCAATATAACATCCATTATTACCCATATAATGCAGTTATTATCGCTGGAACTGTAATAATTATACTTATTACTTATATTATTATCAATATAACATGCATTATTACCCACATTATGCAGTTATTATCGCTAGAACCATAATAAATATACTTATTACTTTTATTATTATCAATATAACATGCATTATTACCCATGTAATGCAGTTATTATCGCTAGAACTGTAATAATTATACTTATTACTTATATTATTATTAATATAACATGCATTATTACCCATATTATGCAGTTATAATCGCTAGAACTATAATAAATATACTTATTACTCCCGATATTATCAATATAACATCCATTATTACCCATATAATGCAGTTATTATCGCTGGAACTGTAATAATTATACTTACTACTTTTATTATTATCAATATAACATGCATTATTACCCATGTAATGCAGTTATTATCGCTAGAACTATAGTAAATATACTTACTACTCCCGATATTATCAATATAACATCCATTATTACCCATATAATGCAGTTATTATCGCTGGAACTGTAATAATTATACTTATTACTTATATTATTATCAATATAACATGCATTATTACCCATATTATGCAGTTATTATCGACAGAACTATAATAAATATACTTATTACTTTTATTATTATCAATATAACATCCATTATTACCCATATAATGCAGTTATTATCGCTGGAACTGTAATAATTATACTTATTACTTATATTATTATCAATATAACATGCATTATTACCCATATTTTGCAGTTATTATCGACAGAACTGTAATAAATATACTTATTACTCCCGATATTATCAATATAACATGCATTATACGCATATAATGCAGTTATTATCGCTAGATCTGTAATAATTATACTTATTACGTATATTATTATCAATATAACATGCATTATTACCCATATTATGCAGTTATAATCGCTAGAACTATAATAAATATACTTACTACTTTTATTATCATCAATATAACATGCATTATTACCCATATTATGCAGTTATTATCGATAGAACTATAATAAATATACTCATTACTTTTATTATTATCAATATAACATGCACTATTAGCCATATTTTACTATTATTATCGCTTGAACAATAATAATTATACATATTACTCCCGATATTATCAATATAACATGCATTATTACCCATATAATGCAGTTATTATCGCTAGAACTGTAATAATTATACTTATTACTTATATTATTATCAATATAACATGCATTAATACCCATATTATGCAGTTATAATCGCTAGAACTATAATAAATATACTTATTACTCCCGATATTATCAATATAACATCCATTATTACCCATATAATGCAGTTATTATCGCTAGAACTGTAATAATTATACTTATTACTTATATTATCATCAATATAACATGCATTATTACCGATATTATGCAGTTATTATCGCTAGAACTATAATAAATATACTTATTACTCCCGATATTATCAATATAACATCCATTATTACCCATATAATGCAGTTATTATCGCTAGAACTGTAATAGTTATACTTATTACTCCCGATATTATCAATATAACATCCATTATTACCCATATAATGCAGTTATTAGCGCTAGAACTGTAATAATTATACTTATTGCTCCCGATATTATCAATATAACATGCATTATTACGCATATAATGCAGTTATTATCGCTACAACTGTAATAATTATACTTATTACTTATATTATTCTCAATATAACATGCATTATTACCAATATTATGCAGTTATAATCGAGAGAACTGTAATAATTATACTTATTACTTATATTATCATCAATATAACATGCATTATTACCCATATTATGCAGTTATTATCGCTAGAACTATAATAAATATACTTATTACTTTTATTATTATCAATATAACATGCACTATTAGCCATATTTTACTATTATTATCGCTAGAACTATAATAATTATACTTATTACTCCCGATATTATCAATATAGCATGCATTATTACCCATATAATGCAGTTATTATCGCTAGAACTGTAATAATTATACTTATTACTTATATTATTATCAATATAACATGCATTATTACCCATATTATGCAGTTATAATCGCTAGAACTATAATAAATATACTTACTACTTTCATTATCATCAATATAACATGCATTATTGCCCATATTATGCAGTTTTTATCGATAGAACTATAATAAATATACTTATTACTTTTTATTATTATCAACATAACATGCACTATTAGTCATATTTTACTATTATTATCGCTAAAACTATTATAATTATACTTATTACTCCCGATATTATCAATATAACATCCATTATTACCCATATAATGGAGTTGCTATCGCTAGAACTGTAATAATTATACTCATTACTTATATTATCATCAATATAACATCCATTATTACCCATATAATGCAGTTATTATCGCTGGAACTGTAATAATTATACTTATTACTTATATTATTATCAATATAACATGCATTATTACCCACATTATGCAGTTATTATCGCTAGAACCATAATAAATATACTTATTACTTTTATTATTATCAATATAACATGCATTATTACCCATGTAATGCAGTTATTATCGCTAGAACTGTAATAATTATACTTATTACTTATATTATTATTAATATAACATGCATTATTACCCATATTATGCAGTTATAATCGCTAGAACTGTAATAATTATACTTATTACTCCCAATATTATCAATATAACATGCATTATTACCCATATTATGCAGTTATTATCGATAGAACTATAATAAATATACTTATTACTTTTATTATTATCAATGTAACATGCACTCTTAGCCATACTTTACTTGTATTATCGCTAAAACTGTAATAATTATACTTATTACTCCCGATATTATCAATATAACATCCATTATTACCCATATAATGCAGTTATTATCGCTAGAACTATAATAATTATACTTATTACTTATATTATTAGCAATATAACGTGCATTATTACCCATGTTATGCAGTTATTATCGCAAGAACTCTAATAAATATACTTATTACTTTTGTGATCATCAATATAGCATGCATTATTACCCATATTATGCAGTTATTATCGACAGAATTATAATAAATATACTTATTACTTCTATTATTATCTGTATAACACGCATTATTACCCATATTATGCAGTTATTATCGCTACAACTGTAATAATTATACTTATTACTTATATTATAATCAATATAACATGCATTATTACCCGTATAATGCTGTTATTATCGCTAGAACTGTAATAATTATACTTAGTACTTATATTATTAGCAATATAACGTGCATTATTACCCACATTATGCAGTTATTATCGCTAGAACTATAATAAATATACGTATTACTTTTATTATCATCAATATAACATGCATTATTACCCATATTATGCAGTTATTATCGATAGAACTGTAATAAATATACTTATTACTTTTATTATTATCAATATAACATGCACTATTAGCCATATTTTACTTTTATTATCGCTAGAACTATAAAAATTATACTTACTACTCCAGATATTATCAATATAACATGCATTATACGCATATAATGCAGTTATTATCGCTAGAACTGTAATAATTATACTTATTAATTATATTATTATCAATATGACATGCATTATTACCCATATTATGCAGTTATAATCGCTAGAACTATAATAAATATACTTACTACTTTTATTATCATCAATATAACATGCATTATTACCCATATTATGGAGTTATTATTGATAGAACTATTATAAATATACTTATTACTTTTATTATTATCAATATAACATGCACTATAAGCCATATTTTACTATTATTATCGCTAGAACTGTAATAGATACACTTATTACTTTTATTATCATCAATATAACATGCATTATTACCCACATTATGCAGTTATTATCGCTAGAACCATAATAAATATACTTATTACTTTTATTATTATCAATATAACATGCATTATTACCCATGTAATGCAGTTATTATCGCTAGAACTGTAATAATTATACTTATTACTCCCAATATTATCAATATAACATGCATTATTACCCATATTATGCAGTTATTATCGATAGAACTATAATAAATATACTTATTACTTTTATTATTATCAATGTAACATGCACTCTTAGCCATACTTTACTTGTATTATCGCTAAAACTGTAATAATTATACTTATTACTCCCGATATTATCAATATAACATCCATTATTACCCATATAATGCAGTTATTATCGCTAGAACTATAATAATTATACTTATTACTTATATTATTAGCAATATAACGTGCATTATTACCCATGTTATGCAGTTATTATCGCAAGAACTCTAATAAATATACTTATTACTTTTGTGATCATCAATATAGCATGCATTATTACCCATATTATGCAGTTATTATCGACAGAATTATAATAAATATACTTATTACTTCTATTATTATCTGTATAACACGCATTATTACCCATATTATGCAGTTATTATCGCTACAACTGTAATAATTATACTTATTACTTATATTATAATCAATATAACATGCATTATTGCCCGTATAATGCTGTTATTATCGCTAGAACTGTAATAATTATACTTAGTACTCATATTATTAGCAATATAACGTGCATTATTACCCACATTATGCAGTTATTATCGCTAGAACTATAATAAATATACGTATTACTTTTATTATCATCAATATAACATGCATTATTACCCATATTATGCAGTTATTATCGATAGAACTGTAATAAATATACTTATTACTTTTATTATTATCAATATAACATGCACTATTAGCCATATTTTACTTTTATTATCGCTAGAACTATAAAAATTATACTTACTACTCCAGATATTATCAATATAACATGCATTATACGCATATAATGCAGTTATTATCGCTAGAACTGTAATAATTATACTTATTAATTATATTATTATCAATATAACATGCATTATTACCCATATTATGCAGTTATAATCGCTAGAACTATAATAAATATACTTACTACTTTTATTATCATCAATATAACATGCATTATTACCCATATTATGGAGTTATTATTGATAGAACTATTATAAATATACTTATTACTTTTATTATTATCAATATAACATGCACTATTAGCCATATTTTACTATTATTATCGCTAGAACTGTAATAGATACACTTATTACTTTTATTATCATCAATATAACATGCATTATTACCCATATTATGCAGTTATTATCGATAGAACTATAATAAATATACTTATTACTTTTATTATTATCAATGTAACATGCACTATTAGCCATATTTTACTTTTATTATCGCTGGAACTATAAAAATTATACTTACTACTCCAGATATTATCAATATAACATGCATTATACGCATATAATGCAGTTATTATCGCTACAACTGTAATAATTATACTTATTACTTATATTATTCTCAATATAACATGCATTATTACCCATATTATGCAGTTATAATCGCTAGAACTATAATAAATATACTTACTACTTTTATTATCATCAATATAACATGCATTATTACCCATATTATGCAGTTATAAACGAGAGAACTGTAATAATTATACTTATTACTTATATTATCATCAATATAACATGCATTATTACCCATATTATGCAGTTACTATCGCTAGAACTGTAATAAATATACTTGTTACTTTTATTATTATCAATGTAACATGCACTATTAGCCATATTTTACTATTATTATCGCTAGAACAATAATAATTATACATATTACTCCCGATATTATTAATATAACATGCATTATTACCCATATAATGCAGTTATTATCGCTAGAACTGTAATAATTATACTTATTACTTATATTATTATCAATATAACATGCATTAATACCCATATTATGCAGTTATAATCGCTAGAACTATAATAAATATACTTATTACTCCCGATATTATCAATATAACATCCATTATTACCCATATAATGCAGTTATTATCGCTAGAACTGTAATAATTATACTTACTACTTATATTATCATCAATATAACATGCATTATTACCCACATTATGCAGTTATTATCGCTAGAACCATAATAAATATACTTATTACTTTTATTATTATCAATATAACATGCATTATTACCCATGTAATGCAGTTATTATCGCTAGAACTGTAATAATTATACTTATTACTCCCAATATTATCAATATAACATGCATTATTACCCATATTATGCAGTTATTATCGATAGAACTATAATAAATATACTTATTACTTTTATTATTATCAATGTAACATGCACTATTAGCCATATTTTACTTTTATTATCGCTGGAACTATAAAAATTATACTTACTACTCCAGATATTATCAATATAACATGCATTATACGCATATAATGCAGTTATTATCGCTAGATCTGTAATAATTATACTTATTACGTATATTATTATCAATATAACATGCATTATTACCCATATTATGCAGTTATAATCGCTAGAACTATAATAAATATACTTACTACTTTTATTATCATCAATATAACATGCATTATTACCCATATTATGGAGTTATTATTGATAGAACTATTATAAATATACTTATTACTTTTATTATTATCAATATAACATGCACTATTAGCCATATTTTACTATTATTATCGCTAGAACTGTAATAGATACACTTATTACTTTTATTATCATCAATATAACATGCATTATTACCCATATTATGCAGTTATTATCGATAGAACTATAATAAATATACTTATTACTTTTATTATTATCAATGTAACATGCACTATTAGCCATATTTTACTTTTATTATCGCTGGAACTATAAAAATTATACTTACTACTCCAGATATTATCAATATAACATGCATTATACGCATATAATGCAGTTATTATCGCTAGATCTGTAATAATTATACTTATTACTTATATTATTATCAATATAACATGCATTATTACCCATATTATGCAGTTATAATCGCTAGAACTATAATAAATATACTTACTACTTTTATTATCATCAATATAACATGCATTATTACCCATATTATGCAGTTATTATCGATAGAACTATAATAAATATACTCATTACTTTTATTATTATCAATATAACATGCACTATTAGCCATATTTTACTATTATTATCGCTAGAATAATAATAATTATACATATTACTCCCGATATTATCAATATAACATCCATTATTACCCATATAATGCAGTTATTATCGCTAGAACTGTAATAATTATACTTATTACTTATATTATTCTCAATATAACATGCATTATTACCCATATTATGCAGTTATAATCGCTAGAACTATAATAAATATACGTATTACTTTTATTATCATCAATATAACATGCATTATTACCGATATTATGCAGTTATTATTGATAGACCTATAATAAATACACTTATTACTTTTATTATCATCAATATAACATGCATTATTACCCATATTATGCAGTTATTATCGATAGAACTATAATAAATATACTTATTACTTTTATTATTATCAATGTAACATGCACTATTAGCCATATTTTACTTTTATTATCGCTGGAACTATAAAAATTATACTTACTACTCCAGATATTATCAATATAACATGCATTATACGCATATAATGCAGTTATTAT
This sequence comes from Megachile leachella, assembly GCA_963576845.1. Lineage (NCBI taxonomy): Eukaryota > Metazoa > Arthropoda > Insecta > Hymenoptera > Megachilidae > Megachile > Megachile leachella. Next base: position 900,242 of record CAUYWW010000208.1, read on the forward strand.
CGCTACAACTGTAATAATTATACTTATTACTTATATTATTCTCAATATAACATGCATTATTACCCATATTATGCAGTTATAATCGCTAGAACTATAATAAATATACTTACTACTTTTATTATCATCAATATAACATGCATTATTACCCATATTATGCAGTTATAAACGAGAGAACTGTAATAATTATACTTATTACTTATATTATCATCAATATAACATGCATTATTACCCATATTATGCAGTTACTATCGCTAGAACTGTAATAAATATACTTGTTACTTTTATTATTATCAATGTAACATGCACTATTAGCCATATTTTACTATTATTATCGCTAGAACAATAATAATTATACATATTACTCCCGATATTATTAATATAACATGCATTATTACCCATATAATGCAGTTATTATCGCTAGAACTGTAATAATTATACTTATTACTTATATTATTATCAATATAACATGCATTAATACCCATATTATGCAGTTATAATCGCTAGAACTATAATAAATATACTTATTACTCCCGATATTATCAATATAACATCCATTATTACCCATATAATGCAGTTATTATCGCTAGAACTGTAATAATTATACTTACTACTTATATTATCATCAATATAACATGCATTATTACCCACATTATGCAGTTATTATCGCTAGAACCATAATAAATATACTTATTACTTTTATTATTATCAATATAACATGCATTATTACCCATGTAATGCAGTTATTATCGCTAGAACTGTAATAATTATACTTATTACTCCCAATATTATCAATATAACATGCATTATTACCCATATTATGCAGTTATTATCGATAGAACTATAATAAATATACTTATTACTTTTATTATTATCAATGTAACATGCACTATTAGCCATATTTTACTTTTATTATCGCTGGAACTATAAAAATTATACTTACTACTCCAGATATTATCAATATAACATGCATTATACGCATATAATGCAGTTATTATCGCTAGATCTGTAATAATTATACTTATTACGTATATTATTATCAATATAACATGCATTATTACCCATATTATGCAGTTATAATCGCTAGAACTATAATAAATATACTTACTACTTTTATTATCATCAATATAACATGCATTATTACCCATATTATGCAGTTATTATCGATAGAACTATAATAAATATACTCATTACTTTTATTATTATCAATATAACATGCACTATTAGCCATATTTTACTATTATTATCGCTTGAACAATAATAATTATACATATTACTCCCGATATTATCAATATAACATGCATTATTACCCATATAATGCAGTTATTATCGCTAGAACTGTAATAATTATACTTATTACTTATATTATTATCAATATAACATGCATTAATACCCATATTATGCAGTTATAATCGCTAGAACTATAATAAATATACTTATTACTCCCGATATTATCAATATAACATCCATTATTACCCATATAATGCAGTTATTATCGCTAGAACTGTAATAATTATACTTATTACTTATATTATTATCAATATAACATGCATTATTACCGATATTATGCAGTTATTATCGCTAGAACTATAATAAATATACTTATTACTCCCGATATTATCAATATAACATCCATTATTACCCATATAATGCAGTTATTATCGCTAGAACTGTAATAGTTATACTTATTACTCCCGATATTATCAATATAACATCCATTATTACCCATATAATGCAGTTATTAGCGCTAGAACTGTAATAATTATACTTATTGCTCCCGATATTATCAATATAACATGCATTATTACGCATATAATGCAGTTATTATCGCTACAACTGTAATAATTATACTTATTACTTATATTATTCTCAATATAACATGCATTATTACCAATATTATGCAGTTATAATCGAGAGAACTGTAATAATTATACTTATTACTTATATTATCATCAATATAACATGCATTATTACCCATATTATGCAGTTATTATCGCTAGAACTATAATAAATATACTTATTACTTTTATTATTATCAATATAACATGCACTATTAGCCATATTTTACTATTATTATCGCTAGAACTATAATAATTATACTTATTACTCCCGATATTATCAATATAGCATGCATTATTACCCATATAATGCAGTTATTATCGCTAGAACTGTAATAATTATACTTATTACTTATATTATTATCAATATAACATGCATTATTACCCATATTATGCAGTTATAATCGCTAGAACTATAATAAATATACTTACTACTTTCATTATCATCAATATAACATGCATTATTGCCCATATTATGCAGTTTTTATCGATAGAACTATAATAAATATACTTATTACTTTTTATTATTATCAACATAACATGCACTATTAGTCATATTTTACTATTATTATCGCTAGAACTATAATAATTATACATATTACTCCCGATATTATCAATATAACATCCATTATTACCCATATAATGCAGTTATTATCGCTGGAACTGTAATAATTATACTTATTACTTATATTATTATCAATATAACATGCATTATTACCCATATTATGCAGTTATTATCGACAGAACTATAATAAATATACTTATTACTTTTATTATTATCAATATAACATCCATTATTACCCATATAATGCAGTTATTATCGCTGGAACTGTAATAATTATACTTATTACTTATATTATTATCAATATAACATGCATTATTACCCATATTATGCAGTTATTATCGACAGAACTGTAATAAATATACTTATTACTCCCGATATTATCAATATAACATCCATTATTACCCATATAATGCAGTTATTATCGCTAGAACTATAATAATTATACTTATTACTTATATTATTAGCAATATAACGTGCATTATTACCCATGTTATGCAGTTATTATCGCTAGAACTCTAATAAATATACTTATTACTTTTGTGATCATCAATATAGCATGCATTATTACCCATATTATGCAGTTATTATCGATAGAATTATAATAAATATACTTATTACTTTTATTATTATCTGTATAACACGCATTATTACCCATATTATGCAGTTATTATCGATAGAACTATAATAAATATACTTATTACTTTTATTATTATCAATGTAACATGCACTATTAGCCATATTTTACTTTTATTATCGCTGGAACTATAAAAATTATACTTACTACTCCAGATATTATCAATATAACATGCATTATACGCATATAATGCAGTTATTATCGCTAGATCTGTAATAATTATACTTATTACTTATATTATTATCAATATAACATGCATTATTACCCATATTATGCAGTTATAATCGCTAGAACTATAATAAATATACTTACTACTTTTATTATCATCAATATAACATGCATTATTACCCATATTATGCAGTTATTATCGATAGAACTATAATAGATATACTCATTACTTTTATTATTATCAATATAACATGCACTATTAGCCATATTTTACTATTATTATCGCTAGAATAATAATAATTATACATATTACTCCCGATATTATCAATATAACATCCATTATTACCCATATAATGCAGTTATTATCGCTAGAACTGTAATAATTATACTTATTACTTATATTATTATCAATATAACATGCATTAATACCCATATTATGCAGTTATAATCGCTAGAACTATAATAAATATACTTATTACTCCCGATATTATCAATATAACATCCATTATTACCCATATAATGCAGTTATTATCGCTAGAACTGTAATAATTATACTTACTACTTATATTATCATCAATATAACATGCATTATTACCCACATTATGCAGTTATTATCGCTAGAACCATAATAAATATACTTATTACTTTTATTATTATCAATATAACATGCATTATTACCCATGTAATGCAGTTATTATCGCTAGAACTGTAATAATTATACTTATTACTCCCAATATTATCAATATAACATGCATTATTACCCATATTATGCAGTTATTATCGATAGAACTATAATAAATATACTTATTACTTTTATTATTATCAATGTAACATGCACTCTTAGCCATACTTTACTTGTATTATCGCTAAAACTGTAATAATTATACTTATTACTCCCGATATTATCAATATAACATCCATTATTACCCATATAATGCAGTTATTATCGCTAGAACTATAATAATTATACTTATTACTTATATTATTAGCAATATAACGTGCATTATTACCCATGTTATGCAGTTATTATCGCAAGAACTCTAATAAATATACTTATTACTTTTGTGATCATCAATATAGCATGCATTATTACCCATATTATGCAGTTATTATCGATAGAATTATAATAAATATACTTATTACTTTTATTATTATCTGTATAACACGCATTATTACCCATATTATGCAGTTATTATCGCTACAACTGTAATAATTATACTTATTACTTATATTATAATCAATATAACATGCATTATTACCCGTATAATGCTGTTATTATCGCTAGAACTGTAATAATTATACTTAGTACTTATATTATTAGCAATATAACGTGCATTATTACCCACATTATGCAGTTATTATCGCTAGAACTATAATAAATATACGTATTACTTTTATTATCATCAATATAACATGCATTATTACCCATATTATGCAGTTATTATCGATAGAACTGTAATAAATATACTTATTACTTTTATTATTATCAATATAACATGCACTATTAGCCATATTTTACTTTTATTATCGCTAGAACTATAAAAATTATACTTACTACTCCAGATATTATCAATATAACATGCATTATACGCATATAATGCAGTTATTATCGCTAGAACTGTAATAATTATACTTATTAATTATATTATTATCAATATAACATGCATTATTACCCATATTATGCAGTTATAATCGCTAGAACTATAATAAATATACTTACTACTTTTATTATCATCAATATAACATGCATTATTACCCATATTATGCAGTTAATATTGATAGAACTATTATAAATATACTTATTACTTTTATTATTATCAATATAACATGCACTATTAGCCATATTTTACTATTATTATCGCTAGAACTGTAATAAATACACTTATTACTTTTATTATCATCAATATAACATGCATTATTACCCATATTATGCAGTTATTATCGATAGAACTATAATAAATATACTTATTACTTTTATTATTATCAATGTAACATGCACTATTAGCCATATTTTACTTTTATTATCGCTGGAACTATAAAAATTATACTTACTACTCCAGATATTATCAATATAACATGCATTATACGCATATAATGCAGTTATTATCGCTACAACTGTAATAATTATACTTATTACTTATATTATTCTCAATATAACATGCATTATTACCCATATTATGCAGTTATAATCGCTAGAACTATAATAAATATACTTACTACTTTTATTATCATCAATATAACATGCATTATTACCCATATTATGCAGTTATAAACGAGAGAACTGTAATAATTATACTTATTACTTATATTATCATCAATATAACATGCATTATTACCCATATTATGCAGTTACTATCGCTAGAACTGTAATAAATATACTTGTTACTTTTATTATTATCAATATAACATGCACTATTAGCCATATTTTACTATTATTATCGCTAGAACAATAATAATTATACATATTACTCCCGATATTATTAATATAACATGCATTATTACCCATATAATGCAGTTATTATCGCTAGAACTGTAATAATTATACTTATTACTTATATTATTATCAATATAACATGCATTAATACCCATATTATGCAGTTATAATCGCTAGAACTATAATAAATATACTTATTACTCCCGATATTATCAATATAACATCCATTATTACCCATATAATGCAGTTATTATCGCTAGAACTGTAATAATTATACTTACTACTTATATTATCATCAATATAACATGCATTATTACCCACATTATGCAGTTATTATCGCTAGAACCATAATAAATATACTTATTACTTTTATTATTATCAATATAACATGCATTATTACCCATGTAATGCAGTTATTATCGCTAGAACTGTAATAATTATACTTATTACTCCCAATATTATCAATATAACATGCATTATTACCCATATTATGCAGTTATTATCGATAGAACTATAATAAATATACTTATTACTTTTATTATTATCAATGTAACATGCACTATTAGCCATATTTTACTTTTATTATCGCTGGAACTATAAAAATTATACTTACTACTCCAGATATTATCAATATAACATGCATTATACGCATATAATGCAGTTATTATCGCTAGATCTGTAATAATTATACTTATTACGTATATTATTATCAATATAACATGCATTATTACCCATAGTATGCAGTTATAATCGCTAGAACTATAATAAATATACTTACTACTTTTATTATCATCAATATAACATGCATTATTACCCATATTATGCAGTTATTATCGATAGAACTATAATAAATATACTCATTACTTTTATTATTATCAATATAACATGCACTATTAGCCATATTTTACTATTATTATCGCTTGAACAATAATAATTATACATATTACTCCCGATATTATCAATATAACATGCATTATTACCCATATAATGCAGTTATTATCGCTAGAACTGTAATAATTATACTTATTACTTATATTATTATCAATATAACATGCATTAATACCCATATTATGCAGTTATAATCGCTAGAACTATAATAAATATACTTATTACTCCCGATATTATCAATATAACATCCATTATTACCCATATAATGCAGTTATTATCGCTAGAACTGTAATAATTATACTTATTGCTCCCGATATTATCAATATAACATGCATTATTACGCATATAATGCAGTTATTATCGCTACAACTGTAATAATTATACTTATTACTTATATTATTCTCAATATAACATGCATTATTACCAATATTATGCAGTTATAATCGAGAGAACTGTAATAATTATACTTATTACTTATATTATCATCAATATAACATGCATTATTACCCATATTATGCAGTTATTATCGCTAGAACTATAATAAATATACTTATTACTTTTATCATTATCAATATAACATGCACTATTAGCCATATTTTACTATTATTATCGCTAGAACTATAATAATTATACTTATTACTCCCGATATTATCAATATAGCATGCATTAGTACCCATATAATGCAGTTATTATCGCTAGAACTGTAATAATTATACTTATTACTTATATTATTATCAATATAACATGCATTATTACCCATATTATGCAGTTATAATCGCTAGAACTATAATAAATATACTTACTACTTTCATTATCATCAATATAACATGCATTATTGCCCATATTATGCAGTTTTTATCGATAGAACTATAATAAATATACTTATTACTTTTTATTATTATCAACATAACATGCACTATTAGTCATATTTTACTATTATTATCGCTAGAACTATAATAATTATACTTATTACTCCCGATATTATCAATATAACATCCATTATTACCCATATAATGGAGTTGCTATCGCTAGAACTGTAATAATTATACTCATTACTTATATTATCATCAATATAACATCCATTATTACCCATATAATGCAGTTATTATCGCTGGAACTGTAATAATTATACTTATTACTTATATTATTATCAATATAACATGCATTATTACCCACATTATGCAGTTATTATCGCTAGAACCATAATAAATATACTTATTACTTTTATTATTATCAATATAACATGCATTATTACCCATGTAATGCAGTTATTATCGCTAGAACTGTAATAATTATACTTATTACTTATATTATTATTAATATAACATGCATTATTACCCATATTATGCAGTTATAATCGCTAGAACTATAATAAATATACTTATTACTCCCGATATTATCAATATAACATCCATTATTACCCATATAGTGCAGTTATTATCGCTGGAACTGTAATAATTATACTTACTACTTTTATTATTATCAATATAACATGCATTATTACCCATATTATGCAGTTATTATCGATAGAACTGTAATAAATATACTTATTACTTTTATTACTATCAATGTAACATGCACTATTAGCCATATTTTACTTTTATTATCGCTGGAACTATAAAAATTATACTTACTACTCCAGATATTATCAATATAACATGCATTATACGCATATAATGCAGTTATTATCGCTAGATCTGTAATAATTATACTTATTACGTATATTATTATCAATATAACATGCATTATTACCCATATTATGCAGTTATAATCGCTAGAACTATAATAAATATACTTACTACTTTTATTATCATCAATATAACATGCATTATTACCCATATTATGCAGTTATTATCGATAGAACTATAATAAATATACTCATTACTTTTATTATTATCAATATAACATGCACTATTAGCCATATTTTACTATTATTATCGCTTGAACAATAATAATTATACATATTACTCCCGATATTATCAATATAACATGCATTATTACCCATATAATGCAGTTATTATCGCTAGAACTGTAATAATTATACTTATTACTTATATTATTATCAATATAACATGCATTAATACCCATATTATGCAGTTATAATCGCTAGAACTATAATAAATATACTTATTACTCCCGATATTATCAATATAACATCCATTATTACCCATATAATGCAGTTATTATCGCTAGAACTGTAATAATTATACTTATTACTTATATTATCATCAATATAACATGCATTATTACCGATATTATGCAGTTATTATCGCTAGAACTATAATAAATATACTTATTACTCCCGATATTATCAATATAACATCCATTATTACCCATATAATGCAGTTATTATCGCTAGAACTGTAATAGTTATACTTATTACTCCCGATATTATCAATATAACATCCATTATTACCCATATAATGCAGTTATTAGCGCTAGAACTGTAATAATTATACTTATTGCTCCCGATATTATCAATATAACATGCATTATTACGCATATAATGCAGTTATTATCGCTACAACTGTAATAATTATACTTATTACTTATATTATTCTCAATATAACATGCATTATTACCAATATTATGCAGTTATAATCGAGAGAACTGTAATAATTATACTTATTACTTATATTATCATCAATATAACATGCATTATTACCCATATTATGCAGTTATTATCGCTAGAACTATAATAAATATACTTATTACTTTTATTATTATCAATATAACATGCACTATTAGCCATATTTTACTATTATTATCGCTAGAACTATAATAATTATACTTATTACTCCCGATATTATCAATATAGCATGCATTATTACCCATATAATGCAGTTATTATCGCTAGAACTGTAATAATTATACTTATTACTTATATTATTATCAATATAACATGCATTATTACCCATATTATGCAGTTATAATCGCTAGAACTATAATAAATATACTTACTACTTTCATTATCATCAATATAACATGCATTATTGCCCATATTATGCAGTTTTTATCGATAGAACTATAATAAATATACTTATTACTTTTTATTATTATCAACATAACATGCACTATTAGTCATATTTTACTATTATTATCGCTAGAACTGTAATAAATACACTTATTACTTTTATTATCATCAATTTAACATGCATTATTACCCATATTATGCAGTTATTATCGATAGAACTATAATAAATATACTTATTACTTTTATTATTATCAATGTAACATGCACTATTAGCCATATTTTACTATTATTATCGCTAGAACAATAATAATTATACATATTACTCCCGATATTATCAATATAACATCCATTATTACCCATATAATGCAGTTATTATCGCTAGAACTGTAATAATTATACTTATTACTTATATTATCATCAATATAACATGCATTATTACCGATATTATGCAGTTATTATCGCTAGAACTGTAATAAATATACTTATTACTCCCGATATTATCAATATAACATCCATTATTACCCATATAATGCAGTTATTATCGCTAGAACTGTAATAGTTATACTTATTACTCCCGATATTATCAATATAACATCCATTATTACCCATATAATGCAGTTATTAGCGCTAGAACTGTAATAATTATACTTATTGCTCCCGATATTATCAATATAACATGCATTATTACGCATATAATGCAGTTATTATCGCTACAACTGTAATAATTATACTTATTACTTATATTATTCTCAATATAACATGCATTATTACCCATATTATGCAGTTATAATCGCTAGAACTATAATAAATATACGTATTACTTTTATTATCATCAATATAACATGCATTATTACCGATATTATGCAGTTATTATTGATAGACCTATAATAAATACACTTATTACTTTTATTATCATCAATATAACATGCATTATTACCCATATTATGCAGTTATTATCGATAGAACTATAATAAATATACTTATTACTTTTATTATTATGAATGTAACATGCACTATTAGCCATATTTTACTTTTATTATCGCTGGAACTATAAAAATTATACTTACTACTCCAGATATTATCAATATAACATGCATTATACGCATATAATGCAGTTATTATCGCTACAACTGTAATAATTATACTTATTACTTATATTATTCTCAATATAACATGCATTATTACCCATATTATGCAGTTATAATCGCTAGAACTATAATAAATATACTTACTACTTTTATTATCATCAATATAACATGCATTATTACCCATATTATGCAGTCATTATCGATAGAACTGTAATAATTATACTTATGACTTTTATTATTATCAATATAACATGCATTATTACCCATATTATGCAGTTTTTATCGATAGAACTATAATAAATATACTTATTACTTTTATTATCATCAATATAACATGCATTATTACCCATATTATGCAGTTATAAACGAGAGAACTGTAATAATTATACTTATTACTTATATTATCATCAATATAACATGCATTATTACCCATATTATGCAGTTACTATCGCTAGAACTGTAATAAATATACTTGTTACTTTTATTATTATCAATATAACATGCACTATTAGCCATATTTTACTATTATTATCGCTAGAACAATAATAATTATACATATTACTCCCGATATTATTAATATAACATGCATTATTACCCATATAATGCAGTTATTATCGCTAGAACTGTAATAATTATACTTATTACTTATATTATTATCAATATAACATGCATTAATACCCATATTATGCAGTTATAATCGCTAGAACTATAATAAATATACTTATTACTCCCGATATTATCAATATAACATCCATTATTACCCATATAATGCAGTTATTATCGCTAGAACTGTAATAATTATACTTATTACTTATATTATCATCAATATAACATGCATTATTACCCATATTATGCAGTTATTATCGCTAGAACTGTAATAAATATACTTATTACTTTTATTATTATCAACATAACATGCACTATTAGTCATATTTTACTATTATTATCGCTAGAACTATAATAATTATACTTATTACTCCCGATGTTATCAATAAAGCATGCATTATTACCCATATAATACAGTTATTATCGCTAGAACTGTAATAATTATACTTATTACTTATATTATTATCAATATAACATGCATTATTACCCATATTATGCAGTTATAATCGAGAGAACTGTAATAAATATACTTATTACTTTTTTATCATCAATATAACATGCATTATTACCCATATTATGCAGTTATTATCGCTAGAACTGTAATAAATATACTTATTACTTTTTCATTATGAATATAACATGCACTCTTAGCCATACTTTACTTGTATTATCGCTAAAACTGTAATAATTATACTTATTACTCCCGATATTATCAATATAACATCCATTATTACCCATATAATGCAGTTATTATCGCTAGAACTATAATAATTATACTTATTACTTATATTATTAGCAATATAACGTGCATTATTACCCATGTTATGCAGTTATTATCGCAAGAACTCTAATAAATATACTTATTACTTTTGTGATCATCAATATAGCATGCATTATTACCCATATTATGCAGTTATTATCGATAGAATTATAATAAATATACTTATTACTTTTATTATTATCTGTATAACACGAATTATTACCCATATTATGCAGTTATTATCGCTACAACTGTAATAATTATACTTATTACTTATATTATAATCAATATAACATGCATTATTACCCATATAATGCAGTTATTATCGCTAGAACTGTAATAATTATACTTAGTACTTATATTATTAGCAATATAACGTGCATTATTACCCACATTATGCAGTTATTATCGCTAGAACTATAATAAATATACGTATTACTTTTATTATCATCAATATAACATGCATTATTACCCATATTATGCAGTTATTATCGATAGAACTGTAATAAATATACTTATTACTTTTATTATTATCAATATAACATGCACTATTAGCCATATTTTACTTTTATTATCGCTAGAACTATAAAAATTATACTTACTACTCCAGATATTATCAATATAACATGCATTATACGCATATAATGCAGTTATTATCGCTAGAACTGTAATAATTATACTTATTAATTATATTATTATCAATATAACATGCATTATTACCCATATTATGCAGTTATAATCGCTAGAACTATAATAAATATACTTACTACTTGTATTATCATCAATATAACATGCATTATTACCCATATTATGCAGTTATTATTGATAGAACTATTATAAATATACTTATTACTTTTATTATTATCAATATAACATGCACTATTAGCCATATTTTACTATTATTATCGCTAGAACTGTAATAAATACACTTATTACTTTTATTATCATCAATATAACATGCATTATTACCCATATTATGCAGTTATTATCGATAGAACTATAATAAATATACTTATTACTTTTATTATTATCAATGTAACATGCACTATTAGCCATATTTTACTTTTATTATCGCTGGAACTATAAAAATTATACTTACTACTCCAGATATTATCAATATAACATGCATTATACGCATATAATGCAGTTATTATCGCTAGATCTGTAATAATTATACTTATTACTTATATTATTATCAATATAACATGCATTATTACCCATATTATGCAGTTATAATCGCTAGAACTATAATAAATATACTTACTACTTTTATTATCATCAATATAACATGCATTATTACCCATATTATGCAGTTATTATCGATAGAACTATAATAAATATACTCATTACTTTTATTATTATCAATATAACATGCACTATTAGCCATATTTTACTATTATTATCGCTAGAACAATAATAATTATACATATTACTCCCGATATTATCAATATAACATCCATTATTACCCATATAATGCAGTTATTATCGCTAGAACTGTAATAATTATACTTATTACTTATATTATCATCAATATAACATGCATTATTACCGATATTATGCAGTTATTATCGCTAGAACTGTAATAAATATACTTATTACTCCCGATATTATCAATATAACATCCATTATTACCCATATAATGCAGTTATTATCGCTAGAACTGTAATAGTTATACTTATTACTCCCGATATTATCAATATAACATCCATTATTACCCATATAATGCAGTTATTAGCGCTAGAACTGTAATAATTATACTTATTGCTCCCGATATTATCAATATAACATGAATTATTACGCATATAATGCAGTTATTATCGCTACAACTGTAATAGTTATACTTATTACTCCCGATATTATCAATATAACATCCATTATTACCCATATAATGCAGTTATTAGCGCTAGAACTGTAATAATTATACTTATTGCTCCCGATATTATCAATATAACATGCATTATTACGCATATAATGCAGTTATTATCGCTACAACTGTAATAATTATACTTATTACTTATATTATTCTCAATATAACATGCATTATTACCAATATTATGCAGTTATAATCGAGAGAACTGTAATAATTATACTTATTACTTATATTATCATCAATATAACATGCATTATTACCCATATTATGCAGTTATTATCGCTAGAACTATAATAAATATACTTATTACTTTTATTATTATCAATATAACATGCACTATTAGCCATATTTTACTATTATTATCGCTAGAACTATAATAATTATACTTATTACTCCCGATATTATCAATATAGCATGCATTATTACCCATATAATGCAGTTATTATCGCTAGAACTGTAATAATTATACTTATTACTTATATTATTATCAATATAACATGCATTATTACCCATATTATGCAGTTATAATCGCTAGAACTATAATAAATATACTTACTACTTTCATTATCATCAATATAACATGCATTATTGCCCATATTATGCAGTTTTTATCGATAGAACTATAATAAATATACTTATTACTTTTTATTATTATCAACATAACATGCACTATTAGTCATATTTTACTATTATTATCGCTAGAACTATAATAATTATACTTATTACTCCCGATATTATCAATATAACATCCATTATTACCCATATAATGGAGTTGCTATCGCTAGAACTGTAATAATTATACTCATTACTTATGTTATCATCAATATAACATCCATTATTACCCATATAATGCAGTTATTATCGCTGGAACTGTAATAATTATACTTATTACTTATATTATTATCAATATAACATGCATTATTACCCATATTATGCAGTTATTATCGACAGAACTATAATAAATATACTTATTACTTTTATTATTATCAATATAACATCCATTATTACCCATATAATGCAGTTATTATCGCTGGAACTGTAATAACTATACTTATTACTTATATTATCATCAATATAACATGCATTATTACCCATATAATGCAGTTATTATCGCTAGAACTGTAATAATTATACTTATTACTTATATTATTAGCAATATAACGTGCATTATTACCCATATTATGCAGTTATTATTGATAGAACTATTATAAATATACTTATTACTTTTATTATTATCAATATAACATGCACTATTAGCCATATTTTACTATTATTATCGCTAGAACTGTAATAAATACACTTATTACTTTTATTATCATCAATTTAACATGCATTATTACCCATATTATGCAGTTATTATCGATAGAACTATAATAAATATACTTATTACTTTTATTATTATCAATGTAACATGCACTATTAGCCATATTTTACTATTATTATCGCTAGAACAATAATAATTATACATATTACTCCCGATATTATCAATATAACATCCATTATTACCCATATAATGCAGTTATTATCGCTAGAACTGTAATAATTATACTTATTACTTATATTATCATCAATATAACATGCATTATTACCGATATTATGCAGTTATTATCGCTAGAACTGTAATAAATATACTTATTACTCCCGATATTATCAATATAACATCCATTATTACCCATATAATGCAGTTATTATCGCTAGAACTGTAATAGTTATACTTATTACTCCCGATATTATCAATATAACATCCATTATTACCCATATAATGCAGTTATTAGCGCTAGAACTGTAATAATTATACTTATTGCTCCCGATATTATCAATATAACATGCATTATTACGCATATAATGCAGTTATTATCGCTACAACTGTAATAATTATACTTATTACTTATATTATTCTCAATATAACATGCATTATTACCCATATTATGCAGTTATAATCGCTAGAACTATAATAAATATACGTATTACTTTTATTATCATCAATATAACATGCATTATTACCGATATTATGCAGTTATTATTGATAGACCTATAATAAATACACTTATTACTTTTATTATCATCAATATAACATGCATTATTACCCATATTATGCAGTTATTATCGATAGAACTATAATAAATATACTTATTACTTTTATTATTATCAATGTAACATGCACTATTAGCCATATTTTACTTTTATTATCGCTGGAACTATAAAAATTATACTTACTACTCCAGATATTATCAATATAACATGCATTATACGCATATAATGCAGTTATTATCGCTACAACTGTAATAATTATACTTATTACTTATATTATTCTCAATATAACATGCATTATTACCCATATTATGCAGTTATAATCGCTAGAACTATAATAAATATACTTACTACTTTTATTATCATCAATATAACATGCATTATTACCCATATTATGCAGTCATTATCGATAGAACTGTAATAATTATACTTATGACTTTTATTATTATCAATATAACATGCATTATTACCCATATTATGCAGTTTTTATCGATAGAACTATAATAAATATACTTATTACTTTTATTATCATCAATATAACATGCATTATTACCCATATTATGCAGTTATAAACGAGAGAACTGTAATAATTATACTTATTACTTATATTATCATCAATATAACATGCATTATTACCCATATTATGCAGTTACTATCGCTAGAACTGTAATAAATATACTTGTTACTTTTATTATTATCAATATAACATGCACTATTAGCCATATTTTACTATTATTATCGCTAGAACAATAATAATTATACATATTACTCCCGATATTATTAATATAACATGCATTATTACCCATATAATGCAGTTATTATCGCTAGAACTGTAATAATTATACTTATTACTTATATTATTATCAATATAACATGCATTAATACCCATATTATGCAGTTATAATCGCTAGAACTATAATAAATATACTTATTACTCCCGATATTATCAATATAACATCCATTATTACCCATATAATGCAGTTATTATCGCTAGAACTGTAATAATTATACTTATTACTTATATTATCATCAATATAACATGCATTATTACCCATATTATGCAGTTATTATCGCTAGAACTGTAATAAATATACTTATTACTTTTATTATTATCAACATAACATGCACTATTAGTCATATTTTACTATTATTATCGCTAGAACTATAATAATTATACTTATTACTCCCGATGTTATCAATAAAGCATGCATTATTACCCATATAATACAGTTATTATCGCTAGAACTGTAATAATTATACTTATTACTTATATTATTATCAATATAACATGCATTATTACCCATATTATGCAGTTATAATCGAGAGAACTGTAATAAATATACTTATTACTTTTTTATCATCAATATAACATGCATTATTACCCATATTATGCAGTTATTATCGCTAGAACTGTAATAAATATACTTATTACTTTTTCATTATGAATATAACATGCACTCTTAGCCATACTTTACTTGTATTATCGCTAAAACTGTAATAATTATACTTATTACTCCCGATATTATCAATATAACATCCATTATTACCCATATAATGCAGTTATTATCGCTAGAACTATAATAATTATACTTATTACTTATATTATTAGCAATATAACGTGCATTATTACCCATGTTATGCAGTTATTATCGCAAGAACTCTAATAAATATACTTATTACTTTTGTGATCATCAATATAGCATGCATTATTACCCATATTATGCAGTTATTATCGATAGAATTATAATAAATATACTTATTACTTTTATTATTATCTGTATAACACGAATTATTACCCATATTATGCAGTTATTATCGCTACAACTGTAATAATTATACTTATTACTTATATTATAATCAATATAACATGCATTATTACCCATATAATGCAGTTATTATCGCTAGAACTGTAATAATTATACTTAGTACTTATATTATTAGCAATATAACGTGCATTATTACCCACATTATGCAGTTATTATCGCTAGAACTATAATAAATATACGTATTACTTTTATTATCATCAATATAACATGCATTATTACCCATATTATGCAGTTATTATCGATAGAACTGTAATAAATATACTTATTACTTTTATTATTATCAATATAACATGCACTATTAGCCATATTTTACTTTTATTATCGCTAGAACTATAAAAATTATACTTACTACTCCAGATATTATCAATATAACATGCATTATACGCATATAATGCAGTTATTATCGCTAGAACTGTAATAATTATACTTATTAATTATATTATTATCAATATAACATGCATTATTACCCATATTATGCAGTTATTATCGATAGAACTATAATAAATATACTTATTACTTTTATTATTATCAATGTAACATGCACTATTAGCCATATTTTACTTTTATTATCGCTGGAACTATAAAAATTATACTTACTACTCCAGATATTATCAATATAACATGCATTATACGCATATAATGCAGTTATTATCGCTAGATCTGTAATAATTATACTTATTACTTATATTATTATCAATATAACATGCATTATTACCCATATTATGCAGTTATAATCGCTAGAACTATAATAAATATACTTACTACTTTTATTATCATCAATATAACATGCATTATTACCCATATTATGCAGTTATTATCGATAGAACTATAATAAATATACTCATTACTTTTATTATTATCAATATAACATGCACTATTAGCCATATTTTACTATTATTATCGCTAGAACAATAATAATTATACATATTACTCCCGATATTATCAATATAACATCCATTATTACCCATATAATGCAGTTATTATCGCTAGAACTGTAATAATTATACTTATTACTTATATTATCATCAATATAACATGCATTATTACCGATATTATGCAGTTATTATCGCTAGAACTGTAATAAATATACTTATTACTCCCGATATTATCAATATAACATCCATTATTACCCATATAATGCAGTTATTATCGCTAGAACTGTAATAGTTATACTTATTACTCCCGATATTATCAATATAACATCCATTATTACCCATATAATGCAGTTATTAGCGCTAGAACTGTAATAATTATACTTATTGCTCCCGATATTATCAATATAACATGAATTATTACGCATATAATGCAGTTATTATCGCTACAACTGTAATAGTTATACTTATTACTCCCGATATTATCAATATAACATCCATTATTACCCATATAATGCAGTTATTAGCGCTAGAACTGTAATAATTATACTTATTGCTCCCGATATTATCAATATAACATGCATTATTACGCATATAATGCAGTTATTATCGCTACAACTGTAATAATTATACTTATTACTTATATTATTCTCAATATAACATGCATTATTACCAATATTATGCAGTTATAATCGAGAGAACTGTAATAATTATACTTATTACTTATATTATCATCAATATAACATGCATTATTACCCATATTATGCAGTTATTATCGCTAGAACTATAATAAATATACTTATTACTTTTATTATTATCAATATAACATGCACTATTAGCCATATTTTACTATTATTATCGCTAGAACTATAATAATTATACTTATTACTCCCGATATTATCAATATAGCATGCATTATTACCCATATAATGCAGTTATTATCGCTAGAACTGTAATAATTATACTTATTACTTATATTATTATCAATATAACATGCATTATTACCCATATTATGCAGTTATAATCGCTAGAACTATAATAAATATACTTACTACTTTCATTATCATCAATATAACATGCATTATTGCCCATATTATGCAGTTTTTATCGATAGAACTATAATAAATATACTTATTACTTTTTATTATTATCAACATAACATGCACTATTAGTCATATTTTACTATTATTATCGCTAGAACTATAATAATTATACTTATTACTCCCGATATTATCAATATAACATCCATTATTACCCATATAATGGAGTTGCTATCGCTAGAACTGTAATAATTATACTCATTACTTATGTTATCATCAATATAACATCCATTATTACCCATATAATGCAGTTATTATCGCTGGAACTGTAATAATTATACTTATTACTTATATTATTATCAATATAACATGCATTATTACCCATATTATGCAGTTATTATCGACAGAACTATAATAAATATACTTATTACTTTTATTATTATCAATATAACATCCATTATTACCCATATAATGCAGTTATTATCGCTGGAACTGTAATAACTATACTTATTACTTATATTATCATCAATATAACATGCATTATTACCCATATAATGCAGTTATTATCGCTAGAACTGTAATAATTATACTTATTACTTATATTATTAGCAATATAACGTGCATTATTACCCATATTATGCAGTTATTATCGCTAGAACTATAATAAATATACGTATTACTTTTATTATCATCAATATAACATGCATTATTACCCATATTATGCAGTTATTATCGATAGAACTGTAATAATTATACGTATTACTTATATTATTATCAATATAACATGCATTAATACCCATATTATGCAGTTATAATCGCTAGAACTATAATAAATATACTTATTACTCCCGATATTATCAATATAACATCCATTATTACCCATATAATGCAGTTATTATCGCTAGAACTGTAATAATTATACTTACTACTTATATTATCATCAATATAACATGCATTATTACCGATATTATGCAGTTATTATCGCTAGAACTATAATAAATATACTTATTACTCCCGATATTATCAATATAACATCCATTATTACCCATATAATGCAGTTATTATCGCTAGAACTGTAATAGTTATACTTATTACTCCCGATATTATCAATATAACATCCATTATTACCCATATAATGCAGTTATTAGCGCTAGAACTGTAATAATTATACTTATTGCTCCCGATATTATCAATATAACATGCATTATTACGCATATAATGCAGTTATTATCGCTACAACTGTAATAATTATACTTATTACTTATATTATTCTCAATATAACATGCATTATTACGCATATTATGCAGTTATAATCGCTAGAACTATAATAAATATACTTACTACTTTTATTATCATCAATATATCATGCATTATTACCCATATTATGCAGTCATTATCGATAGAACTGTAATAAATATACTTATTACTTTTATTATTATCAATATAACATGCATTATTACCCATATTATGCAGTTTTTATCGATAGAACTATAATAAATATACTTATTACTTTTATTATCATCAATATAACATGCATTATTACCCATATTATGCAGTTATAATCGAGAGAACTGTAATAATTATACTTACTACTTTTATTATCATCAATATAACATGCATTATTACCCATATTATGCAGTCATTATCGATAGAACTGTAATAATTATACTTATTACTTTTATTTTATCAATATAACATGCATTATTACCCATATTATGCAGTTTTTATCGATAGAACTATAATAAATATACTTATTACTTTTATTATCATCAATATAACATGCATTATTACCCATATTATGCAGTTATAAACGAGAGAACTGTAATAATTATACTTATTACTTATATTATCATCAATATAACATGCATTATTACCCATATTATGCAGTTACTATCGCTAGAACTGTAATAAATATACTTGTTACTTTTATTATTATCAATATAACATGCACTATTAGCCATATTTTACTATTATTATCGCTAGAACAATAATAATTATACATATTACTCCCGATATTATTAATATAACATGCATTATTACCCATATAATGCAGTTATTATCGCTAGAACTGTAATAATTATACTTATTACTTATATTATATCAATATAACATGCATTAATACCCATATTATGCAGTTATAATCGCTAGAACTATAATAAATATACTTATTACTCCCGATATTATCAATATAACATCCATTATTACCCATATAATGCAGTTATTATCGCTAGAACTGTAATAATTATACTTACTACTTATATTATCATCAATATAACATGCATTATTACCGATATTATGCAGTTATTATCGCTAGAACTATAATAAATATACTTATTACTCCCGATATTATCAATATAACATCCATTATTACCCATATAATGCAGTTATTAGCGCTAGAACTGTAATAATTATACTTATTGCTCCCGATATTATCAATATAACATGCATTATTACGCATATAATGCAGTTATTATCGCTACAACTGTAATAATTATACTTATTACTTATATTATTCTCAATATAACATGCATTATTACGCATATTATGCAGTTATAATCGCTAGAACTATAATAAGTATACTTACTACTTTTATTATCATCAATATAACATGCATTATTACCCATATTATGCAGTCATTATCGATAGAACTGTAATAAATATACTTATTACTTTTATTATTATCAATATAACATGCATTATTACCCATATTATGCAGTTTTATCGATAGAACTATAATAAATATACTTATTACTTTTATTATCATCAATATAACATGCATTATTACCCATATTATGCAGTTATTATCGCTAGAACTGTAATAAATATACTTATTACTTTTATTATTATCAACATAACATGCACTATTAGTCATATTTTACTATTATTATCGCTAGAACTATAATAATTATACTTATTACTCCCGATGTTATCAATAAAGCATGCATTATTACCCATATAATACAGTTATTATCGCTAGAACTGTAATAATTATACTTATTACTTATATTATTATCAATATAACATGCATTATTACCCATATTATGCAGTTATAATCGAGAGAACTGTAATAAATATACTTATTACTTTTTTATCATCAATATAACATGCATTATTACCCATATTATGCAGTTATTATCGCTAGAACTGTAATAAATATACTTATTACTTTTTTATTATGAATATAACATGCACTCTTAGCCATACTTTACTTGTATTATCGCTAAAACTGTAATAATTATACTTATTACTCCCGATATTATCAATATAACATCCATTATTACCCATATAATGCAGTTATTATCGCTAGAACTATAATAATTATACTTATTACTTATATTATTAGCAATATAACGTGCATTATTACCCAT